>QKWP01001808.1:33293-98422 GCA_003550325.1 Gigaspora rosea | reverse complement strand
TCTCTTTTTTTAACATACTTTTTTTTGAAATTTTACTTTTTTTTTTTTTTTTTTTTTACCCAGTGATCTGGAATAAAATTTTTGGAACGTGGTCAAAACACTATGTAATCGTTAAAGATTTGTTAATCGTTATATATCGGTTTAAGTAATTACCTGTGTAATCGTTAAAGATCTGTTAATCGTTATATATTGTTTTAAATAATTCTGATTATAATCGATTTGTAGATATATAACGATTTAATATAGAAAATAATATATATCGATTTAGATATATATTGATTTTTAACCGGTTAATCGATATATATCGTTATTTTTTAATCGATATAAAACGATTAACTGTTATATATCGATTAATATCTATATATAAAATTTCCTGATGACGTTATCCTCATGGTTGGGTGTGTGGATCTTGTCTAAGTTATTAAGATCTGTGGCGGGTATTAGGTGGGCAGCAGGCTTAGATTCATTTTGTATTATCATTGCACCCCTGTCATCTATGTCAAGGTCAAAAAAGTTGCTATTGTCGAATTTCATTATTGTTATGGTTCAGGTTTCACTGTGGGGTATAAGGGGGTCAGTGTTTTGAGAATCCTGTTGCTTATCATTGCGGGGCTACTGATCTTGGTCAATCTGGGCACTGGGTCTTGCATTGTCTCTGGTTAAAACTGGATTATTGTTTTGGTCCATGACTAATTGCGCAGATCCTTGTTGTAGTAATGTCATGGATGAAACTGGAGGGGGTAAGCTGAGATGCCCACTTTTTTCGCTATAGTTAGGTGAGTTTTCTGGACCGAGGAGGCAGGGTTTTTTTGTTTGTGTTTGGTTTGTAAGGCATAAGTCCTCTGTGTTAGAGAGTTCGCTAGTAGGCTCCATGTAGTGTAAGGTAGTGTTGGGCAGTTGGTGCTCTGTTTTGAGGCACTTTTTATGTATCCTGCCTCCTCTTGAGCAGGTGGTTTTGAGCATATGTTGTGTGTTTGTGATAGTGGTTTTTCCCTTTTGGTCTTAATATTGGTCTACTCTTCATTCTTGGTGGGTCTTTGAGTGCCCGTAGGGCTATGCTTACTCTATATTTAGTTGAACTTTTCTATTTTACTGTTTTTTCTTTCCTAGAAATTTTGTATACAGATGATCGTTGGAAAGAGTTTTTGTGTTTTTTACCACAAGTATTTTGGTCTCTGGTGGCAGACATTTTCTATTTGATATAAACTAATTGTTGGAAAAACGAGACAAAAGAAGTTAGAAAATTGAGACAAAAAAAAATTTACTAATAGATAAGTGCTTTGTGTTTTATACTCATACTGTATAATCTACATCTGAAATATTTTTTATATTTGATTAGTATTACACTTTTTTTCATCACTTTGACAGAATAAACTCTTATTGTATAGGTCTTATATAACAACCTGTACTTTTTTAAAAGCTTATTCGCACAGATTTATATGAAAATATATACCTGTGTGAATGAATTATATATTTTTTATAAAAGGCAAAACTGAATTTAGTTTTATATATTTTAATTAGATGGTTTTAAAATTCTCATAGTTGGTAGTCTTATAGTAGTTGAAGACTCCAGTATGTTGATAGTTTTTTAAATTCTTATAGTGGGTTATTTTTAAAATTCTTATATTATATTTTAGTTGAAATATTTTTAAAATTCTCTAGCTAGTGAGAAACTTTGTTTAGTCAGGTTATTTTAAAAATTTTATTGGGAGAAAACTACATGATTTTTAAAGTTTTTATAACCGTGCAAAGAACAGAATTGTAAAATTAAAAAAGAATAGAAATTAGTCTAGAGTAATAAAACTAGCAGGCATTCTTATATTTATATATTCAAAATAATATTTTTTATTTAGTAAAAAAACAAATTGTTTTCAAGTAAAACATATAAATACCAAGATCTGAGTCTAATATGTTTCATTATTTTAAAACCTTTAATAAACTCATACATAGTGATAGTACACATATATAATATTAGATTTTAATATCGAAATAGAACTTGGTGAAAATATGGGTGATGTTCAATGTTGAAATAAAATTTTATTTTACGTTGCAACCCAAAAACTACAAACTAAAATATAATAAATAAAATTTTATCATTTATTTATTTGTAAAAGCTTAACAATATATACATAAAATAAAATTTATAGCCAGTTACCCAGGTTTTTTTTTTAAAAAAAAATCATTACCACCCATTTAAGGAATACTAATGGAACAGAATGGAGTTTGTGTTCTAAAATTCCTTAATCAATAAGTAAAATGTATCTGGATTAATGAATTATATTTCTTTTTAATTTCCAATTCCATTTTCATAACAATATTCAGCATATGTTCATGAACATACCGATTTCCACAAATTTTTGAAATAAATACAGTAATCGCGTTATATTCATCCTTTTCAAATCCAATTACTTCATCATAACAATATTCAACATTAAATATTCCACAAGGATCACCATCTCTTCTGATTTCTGATAATAGATGAATGCTTGAAGTTTATTCTTTTTAATCCAATCATTTCATAACATTATATCAGATATGTTCTGATTGCATTCCTCATCTCTACTGATTTTTGAATGCCTTATGTTCATCCTTTTCAACTTCAACTCTATAAAAACAATATCTAACCTGGAATATTTATTAGCATTATATCATTTGGCATACAAGAGTATGCATTTTAAAATAGCGAAAAATAGCTAATGATCGGTCAACAAACTTCTAGAAAATAGAGAAACTTATATAAGAATGAATATGTTTTTAATATATATAGATGTTGCCTATTTACTTTTTACTGTACAATTTAAAAATTTAAATCTTTTTTTGATCCAGCGGGTTATGAAAACCAAGAATTAATCGTAAGTCAATTTAAATTCTTATATTAAGGGCGCTGACATTTATTACCTAATATCCATTTACTATAGGGGCTTACCCCCACCCCCAGGTAAGATCTATAAATAGAATTTTGGTCAATTAAATTTAACTAAGGTAAGATTTTTCTTGACCCTCTACCCCCTAAAATATTATCTAATAAATGTCAGCACCCTAATAACCGTTCTTTATTCTTAGCACAAAATATTTATAGACGTTTCAATAGTACCTACTACACAAAAATAGATGCAAATCTATTTATAAATCTGCACATATAATTGGATGTCAACTGTGTTATATGGATTCATATCTAAACTATATATGATTTGATTTTGCGAAAATATCAATCGGGTATGGTCGAAAATATCGATTTATATCGATATACTCATGATTGGCCAATTAAAATGCACAATAGTTACAGATAACGTGATATAATGTGATCAACAACTAAATTTCTTTCTTCTTTTGACATGTTTGTTGATTGTCTATTTTACCAAAGCTTATCAACGGTTCAAGTTAGCAAATTTATATTGCCTGGCCTGAATTATACTTTTAATTTTGCCCAAGTGCATATTGTTACACTGCATTAACATTTGCGAAAATATCGATTTCCCCATGATTTGGCATAAAAATATCGTTTTATATAATATCGATACAAATCGATATTATTTACCATATTGTCTTTGGCTATGTGATTTAAATATGATCCCATGTGTAACTAACTTACACATACAATAACTATAATATATAAAATATTTTTTATTAATTAGTGTCTAAGTATGGAATGTACCAATAATGTAACAAACACACCATGTTTGTAATATGAATTTTAATATAATAACTTGAAATAATAAAATTTAATATATATTAATACTGTATATCATAAGTGTTTTCTTGGAACCTCTTACCAGAAATTTTACCCAATTTTTCTACAAAACTATACATATCTAATTCATAACTTTAAAGTTATGCCCTCATATCAAACTACAAAAAATTATGAGCACAAATATTGCCAAAAATCAGTAAATATAAGGTTTTTATTTTATTTATTAATTTATTTAATATGTTTGATTAATAAATTTTTTTTTTACATAGCAAAAGAAAATTAAAATTAATCAATATAATCAAAAAACTATTTAATTTTGTTTATTATAATCAAAAAACTATTTAATTTTGTTTATTATAATCAAAAAACTATTTAATTTTTTGCTTCTTAATCAATATAATCAAATCAAAAAATTTTTTAATTTAGCTTATTGTTGTAATGCAAAACTTTTTAATATTTTTATATTCACATGAACAAGTACTTTATAAATATTTAAATTTTAATAAAGTCACTTTAGTGTAAACCTAAGTTATTTAATTAAATGTAAATAAAATTTATATATGATGTCAGATATGTACACTTAACCTATCAAAGATTTCAGTTAAAATAAAACATAAATGATTGCTAAAAGGGACATAGCATGATAGTTATATTAGAACAAAGTACAGTAAGCATAGCATAATAGTTGGATTTGAGCATAGTATAGTAGTTAGATTTGAATATAGCACAATAGTTAGATTTAGGACAGAACATAGTATAATAATTGAATATATGGTAAACCAGTATAGTATAGTCTGTCAAATTGGAACATAGAGTGATAGTTAGATTTGGAACATAGTACAATAGTTAGATTTGAGATATTGTATACAATAGTTAGTTTTGGAATATAGTACAAAATTTTTTGTATATAATTTTTTAATTTTTTGTAATTTTTGTTTTTTATAATTTTTTTGTATTTTAAATAAATAAAATTTTTATTGGCTCTATGTAATGGGTAATATATATTATAGTATAAATATAATTATATATAAATATATTCTTTCCTGAAGCAGTGCGAGGGTTAAAGAGCTAGTTATTTAAAATAAAAGATTTGTTATTATTAATGGATTGGATTTACCCTTTTGTACGAAATATAGTACATTTTAAAAAATGCATTAAAAATTTAAAAAAATTAATAGCTTAATTTTTTTTATATACAAAAATCTAATAAGTATTCAAAAACAGTTTAGCAGTATTGTTTTTTAAATTAATAATAAAATTTTTATAAAAAAATTTTTTTTATATATTGTATTTTTTGTGATTTCTAATGTACTAGATTTCGTACATTTGTAAAGTCAGTTATAATTATAATTTATTAATATATTTGGCAAATTAAAAGTTTTAATAAATAAAAAATTGTATAGGCTTGTTATAAAAAAAATATTATTATTAGTTATATTATAAAAATTATTACTTATATTATAAGCTTTTTTTGAAAATTTTTACAAATTATTACTTTACATAGTAAGCCATATGAGTTTAGCTAGAGTTTAAAAAAAATTTTTTGCTAATTAAATTTTCTAAATTCTTAATCAAAATTATAAATATTTATTATCTAATTTCAATTACAAAATTTTTTTTAATCCTAAATTAGTATATCTCAAGTTATATTACTTTAAATTTTAAAAAAAATTACATTTAATTTTTATATATAAATTGGATATTTTAGTTATATAGTATTTACTAGCAAAAATTTCAAATTTAGATTACTTCTTATATATTAATCTAATCTTAAATAAAATTTTAAAATTATAACTAACAAACTTATGTTTATAATTTTATTAATAGTTTAAATAAATTTATTTAGTAAAAAAATTTTTTATAATCAAAAATATTTTGTAAAATTACTAGTAAATGTGCTAAAAACTAGGTTAAACTAGCAAATGCGAATTTTAAAAAAAATGTACAAAATTTAAAAAGCTATGTAAAGCTATGAGTTTTTTAAAACAAGTAGCCCATAAGTTAAAATATTATTAAAAAATATTTAATTAAGTAGTTAATTTTAAAAATTAATAGATAATTAAGTTTAATTATGTACTAAATCTAGTACAATATACTAGATCTAGTACAGGGTAAATCCTATCCATTAATATTAAATAATTTAAATAATTCTTTGTTTTGAACTATATCTTGTTCTAACTTCAATTTTTATTTTCAGAAAAATTATTCAAAATAGATTTATTTTTACTATTTGGTTTATTATTACTATAGTAGTAGTAATATTTTGAGAACATTTTATTTATACAAAATGTTCTCAAATAAGAGAACTTTTTTAATTATTAATGTTCTTAAAAAAAACTTAGTGTTCTCTTGAGAACATGAGAACATCAAATTTTAAACACTAGTTGCAAGTACTATATTGAAGGTTGTAACAGTTCTTAAATTGTTATTAAAACTAATACAGTAATAGTTTAATTTAAATTAGTTCAAATAAAAATTAGAACATTTAAGATTATATTAATATAAAAAAAATTGTTTATAGTTTATACTTAATAGTATTAAAGCAAAAACAAACTAGTAAATTTTTTATTTAACTTAATTAACTAATATATTATTGTAATATACAGTCAAATCTCTCTATAATTACCTCTATAGTTACCAGCTATATAATACTAACTCTATATAAGCACATGTTCAAAAAAGTCACCATGATCCCGATCAGTGTTTATTTTTAAGACTTATAGTGCAAATACCGCACTCATTTTCTGTGCAGCGAATATAAAAAAAATTTAATGCAACTGTACGCACTATATATAAAATATTAATTTTTCTGTGCGACATCTGCATATTTATTTAAAAAAATGGCCCCAAAATTTTGTATCTGTGTGTTGCGCACAGTCCGCACAGTGAAAAAGAATTCCGATGGTGTGATATAGAGAGGTTAGACTGTAAATATAAAATAGTAATTTCATTACTGGTTAGAAAAATTTGTTATAAATTAAAAATTGAAAATGTAAAAAATAGAACCAAAATTTTTGATTTTTTGTAATTTTATACGCAAAATTATATGCTTATTATTCTAATTCGTCAAAATTTTTTAGTCTGAAGTTTCCAAATATAAAACATATAATATCACTTTTAAATAATAAAAATAATAAACTGTATATCACCTTTATTTAATTATATTGTAAATTGCTATTTATTTTTTCTATTTGGGATTATTAATATATATATATATATATATAGTATGTTTTACTATAGTTAGACTTATTTTAAAACCAATTACTATAAAAAAATTTTTTTAAAACAAAAAAAGTCATTACACGTATAATTCTGATGATGTGATTATAGAAAGGTCTAACTGTATAATTATATAATTATATTAAATACTTGAGGGTTCCAGATGGATCGAAAACATTTTCCTAAGAGAAATATGTTGATGAGAAATCTTTAAGGCGTGTCAATTCCACGTGAAGAATACGAGACAAATCGAGAGCTTTTTATTCTGTAACCCCAAAGAAGAAAACATAATATCTTGAATATTTCTTGGCTTACAAGATATCGGCAAGTATGGTCTACGAATATTGTTTACATAAAAGGTTATCAAACCCGATAACGGATTAGAAGTCTTTAATATGTCATTTGCGTCTTGTATAACCTCATTTTTGTGAATACTTAATAGTATTAGCTGTAAAATTTTTAATCTATAAAATGCAACATAAATGATAAACAAAATAATCGAATCAACTAATACGCACATACATACTTACTACTTATACAGATTGTCCAGCGGCATTCCTGCTTTAAGTTTGCCAAGAATCTTTAAAAAAACGCCTTTACCATATAAACATTAGCGCATCACGATCACGATCACCTAGTTGTGAATAACAATATTTTAAATGTTCTATATCAGCATTAATTATTATCTTATCACTAATCACATAGCATTAATGCTTTTTTTAATACAACTATCACACGCACATTTTTGTTACGTAGCTTGTTACCTTAGTGACTTATGGAAAAAGTGTAACATACAAAAGGGGTTAAACATTTCCTATTTAGTTAATGTTAGGATTAGTGAAATCATTTGGGGGCCACATAAAATCCACCTATATCAGATACTCTTTTATACTCTTTTAACTCTTTTAACTCTTTTATTTCTTTTATTACTGTTTTCTAATTCTAAACCCTAAATTAACTATTAAAAAAAAACCTAACAAAAAAGGCCCCAAAAAATTTTAAAAATCGGATATAAAATTGATCCTCTACAATAATTATTCCTCTATCTCAAATAAATTCACGTGCAGTGCTTGGCGTGCGTACAAAGTACGTACTTACATGCATACCTTTAATAGTCGTTGTGTAAGCTCCCAATTAGGCCATTGTAAATTTCAGACTAAGTCTTGGCAGTGCTTGGCATTTATATTGGACTCGATAGCCATTTTTTCAACTCTTGGCCGCTTTTCCACCTTATTCATCCGCATAATTATTTTTCATTTATTGGTCAAATAACGTTACACTTCCTTAAAATTTTACGTTTTAAAAAATTAATATTTATCAAAAATTATATATTTAACTGCTTTTCAGGTCTTTACAAGAAGGTAAGGTCATCATACTATTAACAATTTGTTGATACTTTTAAAAAAAAACAAAGCTTTTAACTAATATATATATTAAAATTTATTATGACGAATAAATTACATAAATCTAAGATGGCATCCTCACTCTTAGTGTTTTCATCATCGATGCCAACAACGGTTCCCTCAGTAATCTTTGGGATATTGTTCTTCCTCACATCTGTACTTCATTGCTATCGACTAATACAGCGTCGACGACAAATATATGCACACTTTTTTATATTCAGTATTTCTCGCACGATAGTATATTGCATTCGTATTGCATGGTCGTTCAAAGATACCGATGAATTAGGCCTAGCATCAGGATTTGTTCTATGCGGATTTGAATTTTTCATAATTATGGGTATATATACTTTACTCACAGATTGGATTCGGATAATTACAAAATCATCAGATTCATCAAATTCACCAGATTCATCAGATTCAAAAACAAGATTATTTTTGGAACTTCTTTTGGTTAATGTAACAAAAATTGGTTTACCAGTTTGTGGAATTTTGGGTACTGTTCAGATAATCCAAGAATATGATTCAAATCCTTATACTGGTAGTAACGGTATTTTACGTAAAATATCAACTTTAGGCTTTTTAATAAGCTTAATTTTATATATGGTTTATGTAACTTATTTCGCAGTAGTTTATGTTAAAAAATCAGTTTGTCAACAACTTCATGTTCTAATGCTATACACCAGTGGAGCTTTGCTATTCATCGAGTTGGTATATAGAACATTTATTACCTTTTCTCAGGCCACAGATTCTACGAATAAATATGAATGGATGATTTATGTATTCGAGGCTACGCCCGAATTAGTATTATTAGTTATTTTGGGTGGAATCATTTTGGGTGATTGGTTTTATAACGAAGATTCGGCAATGGCCAATGAATCAAGGATAAATGACCCAGAGATTGGTACAAAGGAGTGGGTTTTAGGACTAGTTCAAAGTGCAAAAAAAAAAATTGATGCATAAAAACTTTGGACTTTTAACAGTTACAACGGAAGAACATCCTACGTCGTTTTGTAACGAAAAAAAAAAAAAACCGTAGCAATGCATGCAAGGTTCTAATCAACATTACCTAATCAACAAATCACAACCCGAAATAATAAAATTCTTACGCATATGTATAGTCGAAGAAATATGTATTTAATAATAGTCTAAACCGTTACATTTTTATGTAAAAAAAATTTTTTTTTTATTTTATTATTTTTTTTTTTTTTTAAACAAAAAAAAAAAAAAAAAAACAGCAAAGAAAATATCAAGACATGTTTCCTTTTTCGATGGATGTGTGAAATTTAATTTCGTACATGTAAAAGTAGGGCAATGATTTATAGAAACGAGAGGCAGTGATTTATAGAAATGAGACGAAAAAAAGAACCGAGGTTCTTGAGAAAGTTGTTTCTGTAGGTAATTTTTTAGATGTAGTTTCGTGACATCTCAGGTCAAAAGTACTCCAAGGGATTACTTTAAAAAACCTTCATTTGTCGAAATTCTGAGAGTCAATCGTTTTGCTGGTCAGGAAATAAATTTTACTAATAATACTTTATTATAAGTATATTAAAATTGCTTATTTAATATTTGATATACAATTTGTATATTAATATTAAATTAAACTCTGGTTTTTCAACCCCTTTATACATTTCGATATAATATTTAATTTCCAAATTTGAATTGAATATCGATCTCCAAAAAGGTTATTAAGCCTCCCTGCTTTTATACATTTTAAAAATCCCACTCCTCTTCTTCTACATAATTTTCGACCAATTCTGAATCATCCTTGTATTTTCTTAACCATCCATTCATTCCACCTTTCAGAACATGAATAGTTTGGTCGGTATTTACTTTGCTTGCATAGGCAGCTGCACACGATGGACCTCGCACTTGCGATTGTCTGCACGTGAATATAATTTTAGGGACTATTAAAAAAAAATTTTAGGATTAGAAAAATTATTTTTTTGATTTCATATACGTTAGGATACTATCTATACTTTGACTGTACTCAGATATCAAGGCATCGAGGCTATCTGTAAAATTATCAGATGGTTTGTTGATAACGTTTGGTATATTTCCTCCCTGTCAAGAAAATTGGTTTTAAATAGTTATTATATAAATAAATTCATAAAACTATTTAGAAACATTATATATATATATATATATATATCATATAAATTTTTTTTTTTCATACCTGATAATCTTCATCTCGAACATCAACAACCAAGTAATCTTTTCCTGGAACCTTGGTTTTATTTTTAATTATTTCTCGTAATTCTTCAGCTTTGATGTATGAGGGTTTCGACATATTTTTGGAAAAATTTTGAATTGTAACAGAATAATTATGAATATGAGATTCAATCCCTTTTAAGTTATTAATATAACAGTGTAAATCCTTATTTTTTTTTAATATTAACGATCTTGAAAGAAATCGAAACATTGATTTTCATTGGCCGAAAATTACGTAATATCTTAGCAGTTAGGTTAACAAATTTGACATTGCATTCAAAATTATCATTATCCCGTTATTGGAGATAAGGGTTATTTATTATAAATTATATACGGTAATTTGGTATGAATCTTCTAACCAGTTCATAACTGGTTTTTGAACAAATTTGTTAAAAACCGGCTTGAACCTGTTTTAGAACAAAAAAAACCAATTGTGCAAGTCGGATATGCATATAATTATACCTGATTATAAACTTCTCTTTGTATGCACGCCTACTTTAAAACTATATATATTCTTATATGATATATATGGAAATCCTTATAACTGTATAAACGCTATACCCTAATTGTTGGATTAGGGGACCGTGTCCAGTCATATGTTTTTGACTTTTTAATTAAAGTTAGAGTAAGGGTTATAAGGTATGGCAGGTTATGTTATATAGTAATATAGTAAAATTGTCTTCCCGACATTTTTTATTAATGCCCCAGATAGGTTTAGACACTCGTTTCTTGTATTTTTTGTTTTCACTTTTTCGCTGTTGACTGATCCGTGCCGATCAAGATAACCAATTTTATTAGGCATGTGTCATGTGATTGGGCATCGACTCCTAACCAGGTCACGGAAAATTTTGATCAAATCTTACTGACAAAACATTTGGAAATTTTTGGATTTTGGCCGGCATTACGAGATTAACTTATAATTTAGGCCGTATCACGTGACTAATAATGATCCATGTTTCTGGTGGTGCCCCTATCGCCCATAGCTAATTATTTCAGGTAATCAAGAGACGATTTTGGACCAATAAAAATATTTTTTATTTATAGATATAAAAATTTAGAAAAATTCGGAAAAATTTATTTCCAAAATTCTCCTTGGTCCTGCCGTAATACCGGTATGCTAAATATGTACTAGGGTGGTAACTCAACTGGTATATCAAAACTATGTTAGCGTCTTATGCAAATAAAAGATTGAATAATAAAATTAAAATTTTAAAATGGTGCAACTTATCGGAAGCCCAAGGAATTACCTAGAAATTTTACAAGAGCTTTATTAAATGTTGAAGAATAAAGTTACGCTTTAGAATTTTCTATTAACATATAAAATTTGAACATTCATCTTTCATTTAAATTTAATTAGTTAAAGTGAAAAAAAAAAATTAGACCTCAAGCATATAAGTCGAAATTTTAATAGAGTTTTTGCAAAAAATTGTGCGTAACTTTTTAGAAATGATTTCTGCAAAGAGTTTTCAGCTAAAAAAAAAAATTAGAAAAAGATGCAATGTCAAGGCGAATCTTTTAGAATTTGGTGCGTTCTTTATTAATGAAATAAAGTAATTAATCGATTATTTTAATTTCACCGATTAAAAATCTGATCATAGTAAAATTACTAATATTAGTCTAATATTTCTAACATAGTTTTGATTTACTAGTTGAGTTACCACCCTAGTACGTACGTACATATTCGACCCGGCATAAGTTTATAGCTATTATAATAATTCTGGGACACCTAAAATTTTCTTGTTTTCCGGAATCTTTTCTGTTTCGTCCAGTAAATTATTTAACTCTCCGGAAATTACATTCGAAAATAACGATGATAAAACAGAAAGATTCTGGGAAATGAGAAAATTTTTAGGTGTTCCAGGATTTATGATAATAGCTGTAAGTTCCAGGTAGAGACATTAAACGTCCGGTCCAGTCAGGAACTCGAAAAAATTGTTTTTATTAGTTACAAATATTGATTTGGGAATTTCACACATTTAACAATTTTTTAGTCAATATAACTATAATTTAGACCAAAATCTACTGTATATAAAATCAAAATTTTAGCTAGCTAAATATGAATATTTGGGCTGCCGTAATATAAATAAGGCGAATTGACATTTTTTTAAAAAAATTAATACCTTAACTTTCCTAGCTCATATCTCGATGGATTTTGAGGCTATTTTAATAATTTAATAGTCAAATAAAAGCCTACAGTCTAAGCTTTCTTTTAAATATTAAATCATCAAGATAGCCCCAAAACTCATCGAGATAGAACTGTTAAAATTAATTATGTATTACTTGAATATTGGACAATGTTCAAATATATTTGTGTTCATGTTTGCCATATGTCCAAAAATATTAATTGTGTTATCAGATATTATCTATGTAACTTTAGCAAATACTAGATAATGTATAGATGTATTTATAGTTATATTTATATATTCAAAAATATAGATTGTTATTGGATATTATTTCTAATATATAGCAGCTACTAGACAATATTCACAAATATGTCTATAGCTATATATCAAAAAATCTATATTGTTACTAGACAGAGGGCATTTATAAGTAGAATCATACAAAATATCATTTTTTTAATAAAATAAAGAGAAATCAAAAAAAAAATCTAATTTTTTTTAAAAAAATTGTCCATCTTTTGATCTAGTAGTCCAAATTGAATAATTTTGGTACTCTTTAATTTGTCTTAATAATAGAGATGTTACCCGGGTCAGTTGACTTATATGGGTTGACCCGACTTGACAAGTTATAAGGGTCACGGGTTAAAAATTGGTCTGACCCGAGTCAAACATTATAGAGAGTACATTCGATTAAAACGTGACCGTTGACCAATCCAATACTGTTGACCAATCCAATCAAACTAATTATCAAGCAGACAAAACTTTAGCAAAATTTACATACTATCGTTTTATTAAAATATTTAAAATATTGAATCCTTACTTCTAAGTATAGTTATTCGGGTAACGATTATTTTGTGCAGTAAATATTGATTTTTGTTTGCAAACATTATAATCTCAAAAATAATTTAAACGTATAAATAAATTACCAGGACAATAGCCAATTATACGACTGTCTTTTTATGAGATTATTAATATATTAGACTAGACCGTTCCAATATGTCATTAATTAGTATATATTTGCTATGCAATAAATTAAATAAATTAATATTTTGCATAATTTCTAAAACCTGCATTTATTTAAATTGACATTTTGCATCAATGTTGTCTCATGAATATAAGGAATAAAATTCATTATTTAAATTATTAATATTTTTCATGAATTCAGGCATATCGCCATAAACATTTTTGATGCTATGAATTACTAAACCCGGAAACAAAAAAAAAAGTCGCAACACTAGTAAAGTCTGATCCTAACTCTTTTTACACATCACAACCCTGTCTATAGAGTTATTTTACAAAATTTAAATAGTAAAAAAGTCTCAATTTTATGGTTAATAGAAATATGTACATTTAACAAACTTGCACACAAGTTTATTAAACGTAATGTATATACATACTTCTATTTGTATGTAGTTAGTTCTAATTGGCCAGTGTCACGTGAGGTGATCTAATTGGACAACTCAGTTGACCTGATTCGTGACCCGGGTCAATACCTGACCCGAATCTTATTGACTCAAGCCAAAATTCTTAACCCGGATAACATCTCTACTTAATAAGATAAATTTAATAGTATTAATAAAATTATTTAATTTGGATTACTGAATCAAAAAATATTTGCAAAAAATTATTAGTTATATAGTAATTTTATATAAAAAATATAACCAATAGTTTTTTGCAAATATTTTTTAATTTAGTAATTTAAATAAAATAGGTTTAGTACTATTGGATTTGTCTCATTAAGAAAGTTCAAATGGTACTAAAATCATTCAATTTGGACTACTAAATCAAAAAAAAAAGATAAACAAATTTTTTATAAAAACCTATATTATTTTTTTATTCTGCTATCTTACTAGTTACAGGATATATTAACATATTGATATTACTAGTAATTTATTATTATATATAGTCAAATTTTCATAAATACAATATGTACTAACAAGCCTAAAACATGTACTTATAGAGGTTTGCATTTAGAGAGAGTCAATTAAATTGTAGCTTTAAAAATAAGATTATTAGATTTGTGTAATCTAATTTAAATACTAAAATTTGATTGGCTATATGCATTTAAAAAATAATTTTATATAGCAATTATAGAACATGTCCTTAAAAATAGTCCAAATATTGTTTATAATAAAAATTATAATAAAATATATGAATTTGCTATAGATATAGATTAGAAGATTGACGCTAAGAAGTGCTGGGACCACCAATACGGGTATAGCTGGTACAAGTGCATGTAGTGGTAACAGGGTCCCCCTGAGCTTCATGATGCCATCCAACTATATCTAGTACTGGAAGCATTTGCGAAACAAGCCAAGTTACATCGTCATCATAGAGGGAAGTACAGTCGTTCGCATATTACCGAATTCAGAACGTTAAATCCTGGGCCCCAAAGTTGCAGGAACCCGGCTAGTTGTGGTAGCATGCAGGCTTGAGATACTTACCCAATGTGGTAGAGGCAGCTGCATGGCTTGAGATACGAACTCCTGAGAAGTATGCCATTAGGGGATCTCAGGTACACTAATTTGGAAGCACAAAGCGCCTACCTGGCAACGTACACCAAATTGGAAGTAATGATACTAGATAGTGTGAGTAAAGTGGCGGACATGTAAATACCAATTGTTGCTTAGAGAGGAACGTACAAGCCAGGTCAGTCATATAAATGGGAATATGGAAGGCTCTGGTGGGTTTTAGCTGTGGATAAATGGTTGTATTACCTAAAGTCCTAGTTCCAATACTTGTATATAATATGTATGTACTTCGGCAATATGTCAACTTACTTAAGTATTAATAAAGTTTGGGGCAGAAGCTACACCCGGGGTTCCCCCTAATATAAAAAAAAAAAATAGATTAGAAGATTCTCTTTGATCTTACTTATTAATTTAAAATTAAAATTTTCAGGAATATAGAACAAGGAGAGAAGAAAAAATTGAGTTTGAAAATCAAATTAAAATTTTGTCAATTTTGTACAAAACAAAAATGTAATTTTGCTAAAAACAAATATTTTCTAATTTTAATATAATGGTTATATATAAAATCATGTCCTGAACAACTTTATTTAGTCGGCCAAAATAGATTATTTTGTAAAAAAAATAAATTATCTATGTACTAAAGTTAAAATTTTTGGGTTTTCAATATAAAACCCTTTTTTTGTTAAGATAATTCTTTAAACTTGTTCAGCTAGTAATTCTACTTGCATTAAAGTTAAAAGCATTTTTTCAAACCTTTTACTAAGTAAAAAATAGGTTTAATATTGAAAAAATTTTTTCCAAAAAAAATTTTTTTTAAAAAAAAAATTTTTTTCCAACTTTAAACTATTTTTCATTTAGTAAAAGGTTCAAGAAAATGCATTTTAACTTTAATACAAGTAGAATTACTAGCTGAACAAGTTTACTTAGAAGCCCAAAGCGGGTTAGACCGCTCCAATTTAAATCTATGCTTAACATAACTCCCTTTTTCGATTGAGCAAATTATAGAGGGAGTTAAACAATATATATACAGTTAACTCTTTCTAATTTGAACTGCCAGGACTGCTTTTTTTACTATATAAAAATTTGAAAAAGTTAAGTTTTCAAAAAGTTATATATGGGTTTAAATAATAAAATTTAAAATGACCTCACTCCCAACGGACATACGTACTGTATATACGTTTGTACGTCACATTATCATGCTTATGGATAATTAATTCGGGTCACCCGGTTAACGATAGCTATGACCCGGTTGACAGGTGTTAACCGGGTTACCCGGGTAACACTTATACGGGTACAAGCTCTACTTTGAATACTAACTTCTTGTCATTTGAGTCGTCCATTATGGTGTGTTTCTTCATCGTTGGAGTCGTTCAGCTTGGTACTTTATTGCCGTCACGTAGTTTTTCAGTTTGGTTTGTCTTTGAATTTCGAATCAGGAAAATATAATTTTTTTTTGAACTTTTTCTTTTGTATACTTTAAATACTAACTTCTTGTCATTTGAGTCGTCCATTATGGTGTGTTTCTTCATTGTTGGAGTCGTTCAGCTCGGTGCTTTATTGCTGTCACATAGTTTTTCGGTTTGATTTGTCTTCGAATTTCGAATCAGGAAAATATAAAATTTTTTTTGAATTTTTTCTTTGTATACTTTGAATACTAACCTCTTGTCATTTGAGTCGTCCATTATGGTGCATTTTTTCATTACTGGAGTTGTCATTGAAATCGTTCAGTTCGGTCTTTATTGCTGTCACGTAATTTTTCGGTTCTGTACGTCTTTAAATGAATTCGATTTAGGGAAGTATTTTTCTTTTGTCTTCATTGAGTACTAACATTTTCTATTTTCTTTATTGGTTCTCGTCATTAAAATCGTCCATTATGGTGTGTTTTTTCATCATTGGAGTCATCGTTGGTTGTCTATTTCAGTGCTTTATTGCCGTCACGTAGTTTTTCGGTTTGGGTTGTCTTTGAATTTCGAATTAGAAAAATATAATATTTTTTTTTGAGCTTTTTCTTTTGTATATTTTGAATACAAACTTCTTTTATTTGAGTCGTCCATTATGGCCACTTCTTCATTGTTGGAGTCGTCGTTGGAATCGTTCAGTTCGGTGCTTTATTGTGAATGAATTCGATTCAGAAAAGTATAGATTTTTTTCTTTTGTCTACGTTTAGTACAAATATTTTCTGTTATTCTTTATGGGTTCTTGTCATTAAAGTCATCCATTATGGTGCCTTTGTTGTTAAAGTCGTCGTTCAGTTTGGTGCTCTATTGCCGTCACATAGTTTTTCGGTTCTGTATATCTTCGAATGAATTCGATTCAGGGAATATGTAGTTGTTTTTTGTAGTATAGGGTTAATTGCTAAATGCTTGTTGATTGTGAAACATTCGCTGTGTACAAAATGTAATGCTACGTTATTCTTTTATAAATAATAATAAATAAAGTACTAGTGATTATCTTATTAATCAATCAATCAAATTAAGGGAAAAATAAGGTGCATATCGAGTGTAAAAATAGATATACCGGAAAATCGATTCTGATCCGATTAGTCTCTGATTTCAAACAGATATTTGGCGGAAATAAGAGACTTTTCAGAAATAATTAGGATTAAAATCGATCTACCGATAGGCCTTTTAGAAATCGATAGGTATCTTAAATATACCCGAAGTGTATCCGATTTACTTGCAATTTCGTGTAAAATAAAATACCAATCGGAAATAACAAAAGGTCTACCAAAAAATCAATAATATACTTGTTTTGTCCCTAAATGTCTCCGAAAGGTCTATGATTTCAAACAGATATTTGGCAGAAATAGATACCAATCAGAAAAATTTAGGATCAAATTAAGTTTAGTATCGAAAAACCGGTAGGCCCATGAAATTATTCGATACTTATCTTAATTTATCCCGATGAGTATCCGGTTTTCTAGCAATTTTGAGTAAAATAAGATACCTATCGTGTTAATCAATTGGCCTACCAGATGTTTGATTTAGATCCTAAATTTACTGATTGGTATCTTATTTCTGCCAAATATCTGTTTGAAATCATAGTACATTCGGAGATATTTAGGATTTACTTGTTAGTAAACTTCCATATATATATCGTATTGATATAGGAGACCTATCGGGTACCCGATTGTTATCTGGTATAGTTTGTTCGACCTGTGAAGTTAAAATTAATTAATAAAAATTTGTGTATTATAAGATTTTATAAAATTTTATTAATAAAATTCTATAAGGCCACATAAACTTAATTTTTTGGTTCTCATAACCCGGCCGGATCATATTTTGAAAATTTTTTGAAAAAATTTTTTTATATGTTTTAATAGCCGGGTGGAATTTCAAAAAAATTTTTTTATAAGATTTTTTATATATAAAATTTTTAAATTAAGTCCAGGTGAGCAGTCATTACTTTATTTATTTTAGTATTTAATAGTATAGTATCGGGTCATTATTTTTTAAAATTAAAATTTAAATTTTATAATTTAAAAAATTTTAAAAATTTTTAAATAAAAGTCTGGCCTGTCAGGACTTTTTTTTTTTATGTTATGAGAACCAAAAAATTAATTTTATATGGCCTAAAATCTTATGTTTCATAAAATTTTACTAATTAATTCTAACTTCATGCACTAAGTAAACTTGTCAGAACTAAAAAATAAATATAAGTATAGTCATCTCTTTTTAATTCAAATCTTTCTAAACCGAGCACTATTAAACTCTCTCTAAACCGAACAAAATCTCCTAGAACATTTGTAAATTTTATTATAAAGTTCAGATAAGCTATATATAACTTTTTGAAAACTGAACTTTTCTATATAGTAAAAAAAAGCAGTTCCAGTAGTTCAGATTAGAGAGAGTTGACTGTATATTCAGACTCAGACCAGTTTGTATAAAATTTAGAGTCTGAGCCTGGTCCGATTCTAGACTGGACCTGAACTGGACCTATTCTGATCCTGGCTAAACCCAAACCGGACCTAATCATTTGTTATTTAGGTTCACCTCTCTAAAAAATTTTGAACTTGTTATATTAAACAAAGAATTAAATTGGAATGGCCTTATCTTGACAAAAAAAGGGGTTTTATATTGAAAACCCAAAATTTTTAATTTTAGCATATAGATAATTTATTTTTTTTACAAAGTAATCTACTAAGTAAAGTTGTTCAGGACATGATTTTACATATACTTATTATATTAAAATTAAAAAATATTCATTTTTGGCAAAGTTACATTTTTATTTTGTACAAAATTAGCAAAAGTTTAATTTGATTTTTAAATTCAATTTTTTCTTTTTCCTTTGTTCTACATTTCTAAAAAATTTAATTTTAAATTAATAAGTAAAATCAAAGAGAATCTTCTAATCTATTAATTTATATCAAATATGTTTTTATTATAATATTTTTATTATAGACAGCAATTGAAAGGACATGTCCTATGACTAATAGGAAATTTTTGAAAAAATATGTATCTGTAGAATATAAAAAGTGTATTTAGTACTAAAAATTTTATAATTTTTTATAGCTAAACAAAAACATGTATTTATAAAGGTATTGTATTTATAGAAATTGTATTTATAGAAGTCTGGCTACAATATAAGTTATGGGTTTCTTAAATTTAAATCAAATCAAATATTGGATCAATTTAAATTTGATCCAATCAAATTGACTCTAATTTGAATTTGATTTGATTCAAATATTTGAATTTAAATTTGATTTGAATTTAAATTTTTAATAATAATTTTAAATCAAATTAAATATTTTTAAATCAATTATATTTAAATTTGATCAAATCAAATATAGTCAAATTTAATTTGAATTTGGTTAAATATTTGATTCAAATATTTGAAAATCAATTTAAATTTTGGAATTCTAATAAATTATTATACTATTTTTAGATATATATTAAATAATTAATAGCAAATAATATTATTAATCTTAAGCAAACTTTATTTTTCAAGTTTTGAACTTTAGTTTTGTAGTAAAAATATATTTATTATTTTGGTTTATAAAAAATAAAATAAGATTTAAAAATTACAATTTTTTAATCTAAATAATAAGTTTTATTTTTAAATACTACAAATTAAAACTAGCTTTGCTCTAGTAGTAGTAACGAATAAAGAACTTTACAAAATTTATTATTAAAATAAAGGTGCTTTATTTGTAGATTATAGAAATTTACTAAAAGAGTAAATTTAATCATATAGATCAAAGTATTAGTTCAAAAGTATTTCAATTTTTATTTCAATTTTTAGATTTAGCTAATACAGAACCCTGAACATCTTTCATATAAATATAACTAAATTTTGGCCAATTTGATATAATTTGCTAAAAATGACAAAACTATATTTACTTATTAGATGCATCTCACTGAGAGCATCATTTTTAAAAAAAGTTCATTCAAATTGGACCACTAGATGCCAAGATAATTGCCAAAAACTGTTTTTCTGCTTCTCAAATTTTGGAGGTTTTTGCTAAAACATGTAATATATAACCTCTGTACTAGATGTCTGGGGTTCTGCTAATATTGTATGTTTCCAAAAATAAGCTACCTTCAAAAGAAGCTACCCTCTTTATTTTTTAAAAAATTTTTAAAAATCATTAGCAGTCACTATATATAAAAGTTAAATTTTACTAAGTAAATTTCAAAAGTTCAATTAAATAAAGTTGTTTAGGACAACGAAATACACTTAGTGAAGGGCCGTTTATCAGCTGATATTTTGCTACTAAGCGGCTACTCTCCCCCCTACCTGATCATAAATACTGCAATTTGATTGGCTAAAATTTTTTAAAATTTTAAAAAATTTCTAAACTTTAATATTAAATAAAATTTGAACCAATGATCTGTTTTGGATGATTTTACTATCAAAATGTTTGACTCAATGAGACGATTCCAACGAGCCTAAAATTGTTAAATCCAATTACTGGATCCCAAAATCATTATAAATTTGTATTGCTTTAATTATATTAGTTTTGTATATATTAAAAATTATTATTAAAAATCTTATAAACTTTAACATTGAATAACTTGTGAACCAGTAATCTGTTTTAGATGATTTTACTACTAAAATGCTCATCTTAGTAAGACAATTCTAATGAACCTAAAATCATTAAATTCTGATCACAGGATTCCAAGATCTAGGGTTCCGCAATTTGATTTGATCTTCAAATATTTGAATAGGACCCCGGACATGTAGTACAGAGGTCATACGTTACGCATTTCAGCAAAAACCCCGAAATTTGAAAAGCAAAAAATCAGTTTTTGGCTATTATCTTGGCATCCAGTGGTCCAATTTGAATGAACTTTTTTTTAAAATGAAGCTCTCAGTGAGGCGCATCTAACAAAAAAAGTTTATTCAATTCTGATCACTGGATCAAATATTATTTAAATAAATAGATTTTGTCGTTTTTAGCAAATTAGGTCAAAATTGGCCAAAATCCATTTATGACCTATATGAGAGATGTCCGGGGTCCTATTTGAATTAAATATTTGATCAAATTCAAATTCAAATTTGATTATATTTGATTTGATCAAATTCAAATATAGCCAAATTTGATTTGATTTGACAAATATTTGATTTGATTTGAAATTTACTATTAAAAATTCAAATTCAAATCAAATTCAAATTCAAATCAAATTCAAATTCAAATATTAGTATAGGCTTCGATTATACTATTATCTAGATTTGTTTTCTTCTCTCTTTTGTTTTTTTCTTTTTGTTGTTTTCTTTTCTTTTCTTTTGTTTTTTCTTTTTCCCTTTTTTTTTACTTCCTTTTTGTATTCGTTTTCTATTTTGTCTGTTTTTACTTTCCCCTTTTTCATGTCCTTTGTGAAGAAGGAAAAATTTAAAGGAAAGAAAAAAAACGGTCTTGATATGGCATACAATGCTGGTGTTAGTGATAGTTGGGTGTATATTGTACAAAAGTTCAAGCAAGTTCGGGCTCTGCTCCGACTTGAGACAAAAGGTTGTTATAGCGGATCGCTTTGGGTACCTAGTACTTGGAGAGTTTCTTTTTAATAGAGTTTTAAAAGTAATCAGTGGCAGCATTATATTATCTTTTCTCAAATAATAAAAAGAAGCAAGATCGTTGAACATAAAAAAAAAAAAATCAAATTCAAATATTTGAATCAAATCAAATTCAAATCAGGGTCAATTTGATTTGATCAAATTCAAATTGATCCAATATTTGATTTGATTTGAATTTGAGGATCCCTATCAAGATCGTTATAAATTTGTATTATTTTAATATAAAATATATTAAATCAATTAAAAATATCACAAATAACCCTGGGTTAGATAGCGCAGTGGTTAGCGCTCTGGGGTCATATTCGCAAGGTCACCGGTTCAAGTCTAGTGGACGACAAAAACCATGTTAGGACCACGAATATTAAAAATCTATCATGAGGCATCGATCATCTCCCGTTTCTGGATATGGTACTACAGCAATAGTGTGTTGCATGACATAACCACAAGGTCATGCAGCATTCAGTAAAAGAAAAAATCTGACAAGAAACGTCGTAAAAATAAGGACCGTCCACTATAAAAGGAACAAGACAAACAAGTATCAAGTCAAGGATACCAACCAAATTAGGAAGGCAAGAAGCCAGGAACCTAATGCTATACCAACCGAAAATGAAAGTGGCCCCCAGGGTTAACAACAAACGGCTGACCTATATAGCGATCCAGCGGAGTATGTAGTTCCTTCAAGCTGCATATGATCCTACGAGGTACGGGGCACCAAACGTGGTTAGCTTGCTAGGTTCTGCCGAGAAAAACGGTCAATTGGAGGGAGGTATAGATTAGTATCCCTTAAACCATCTAGCAGGCAAATTTGCCTACTAAAATTATTTTTAAAAAGTTTTTTTGAGTTTACTTAAAATTTATTTAAGCTTGACCTCCCCTATTTATTGAATAAAATTAAAAATATTCCTTTTATATATAATCTATTTAAATTTTATCATTCTATCTTTAATTTTGATAAAGATATTACATTTTTAAAAAAAATTTATTTTTTAGTTTTACTATTAAAATTTTAAAAAGTTCTTAAAATTTTATATGTTCTCGAAGAGAAATTTTGTAGTTACTACTAAGTAAAGTTCAAATTTTGCTTAAAAAGTTGTAAAAGTTTTAATAATAAAAGTAGTGTAATTTTAAATTGTCTACAACTTTGGATTAAAGTAACAGGGGGGTCTATCTTATATTTTTATTGAGTAAAACTAAAAAAAACAGAAAAAATTTTTAAAATTAAAATTTGGAGTTATATACATATACCCTAGGGTACATATACCTGGGTCGGAATATGTCGGAGTGCATCAGAATCATGGTCGGCCAGATCGGAATTGATCGATTTTGCCCCAAAATCATAAAAAATTTTACTACATATGGGCTGATTTATGGAATTGGCAATAACTTTTGATATACTAATCTATTTTTGAATAATTTTATTGCCAAAATCTTTGTCTCGATGAGACGGTTCTAATGAATCCAAAATCATCAAAATCCAATCACAGGATCCCAAGATAATTAAGCTTTGTATAATTTTACTATTAGCTTTTACTATGTAGACAATAAACGTATGGATTGGTTTTACTATGTAGACAATCAACATATAGATTGGTTTTCATATATAAAAACCAATCCATACGTTGATTGTCTACATAGTAAAAGTTAATATAAAATTATACAAAATCTTAATTATCTTGGGATCCTGTGATTGGATTTTGATGATTTTGGATTCATTAGAACCGTCTCATCGAGACCAACATTTTGGTAATAAAATTATTCAAAAATAAATTAGTATATCAAAAGTTATTGGCAATTCCATAAATCGGCCCATATGAATGAAATCATATCCATTCATTAAGTAAAAAATGCCTAGCTATAATTTTGCTATAGAACAGCTAACAACTGGGGCTAAACGCTGACCTAGATACGATGCATCCAACCCAGATAACCCTGTAAAAATCGCATTCGCGTATTGTCATGTAGTCACTCAAACTACCTTGTCTTCGTGGGGTTTACTACCAAAGTTCACTCGCTTGGCAATATGATGACTGATGTATTGTTCAGGTACTACTATCTATTAGATACTTCACACAGATAAGTTTATTTACTTAGAAATCACAAAGGTATTATGGGTCGATAGTTAATAAGATCGAAAGCTCAAAGCTAAAAGCTATCAAGCTCAAAAAGCTAGGCACTTCACCCTTAGGATTGATGCCCTATTTATTAATTACTAATACGCTTGCATCATATTATTACTCATCGCTCATACAATCATGATCTCATAACGACATTCGATCAATACATTCGATCAACATGTGCATACCCAGATCACTAATCACATGGGTACCGCGCAGCACTGCGACACGTATACAGCACGCCCTTATTTTCGCAAGTACTGTAATACAACGGAAACAAAAACTTACCCATAGTGAACAACAATCTATTCCTGCCTCTAATGCTATTGTCCTCTTGATTACATCATGTGCAACTACAAAAAGTTAGAATTTACATGTTAGTAATCTACGTTATGTGCAACTATAAATAAGAGTAGTAAACACTTATCTTAATTGCAGTATACTGTCAAGTAGATAGCCTTCTCTACGATCCATTTATAATTAATCTAAAAAAATACACGTAGTAGAGTTTGAAATAAATTTAGTAGCATGTGATAGTTAGCGTTTGTTATACTTATGTAACTCATACAAGGAAATCCCCAAAATTCCGGATCAAAACCTGGTAAGATGGATCAGTGTTGATCAATTTTGCTAAAGATCATAAAAATTTTACTAATGAAACATAGTCATTCATTAAGTAAAAATGCCCAGCTGATAATTTTACTATAGCTCCTGCTAACCTGCATAGCTAACTCTAACCCTAACCTCGATCCTAACCTGATGCATCCTAGCTAGAGTTGCGGCCCAAACTCTTTTTTTTAGTTATGGCGTTTCTACTTAGTTTGGGTTTGGGAATCGGTATTTCTACCTAGTTTGGGTTCATAACCAAACCCCAAATATGTATCTCATTTCGGTATATAGTGTCAAACTCAAAAACTACTAGAAAATGAAAGAACTTCATATTAAGAAGCTTACAAACTATTAATGCACACAAAAAGAATTTATCTCTTTTTTAGAAATAGATAAATAACACGTAAATTGATATTTATTATTAATAAACCCAAGCTCTAATCGATCAACTAATTCAATGTGAATAGATTGTTAATGAAGCTATCTTTTGTTCTTTATTACCGGTACATTTTGAAAAGTAATTAAAATAATTCTATTTTATTTTAAATTACCACACCCTTATTAAAAACGCCACATAGCCCACATAACCCTTAGCCCATATAATTAATAATAAAACATTAATACATACATATTATCAATTACTACTTAACCCAAAGTTACATTTATTACTCTCGTAATATAACTTTATAAACGTAAAATATATAGTAAATGTTAGCACAAGCCTATTATTATTATAATATTTAGCATATTAAACAGTGCACTCAAAGTTCCAAGTTTAAAGCTTGCATGTAACATTTCAATATTCTTTTTTTAATGACCATTTTTGGCATTTAAAACTTATATATAACTAGTATTAGTAGTATATAGTAAAAATATTTGCATCTAAGTGAAGTCTTGGAGAGGTAGATTATTTTGGATTAATTTTAACAGTAAATATCTACATTTGTTTAGAGCTAAAATATACTTTCATAGTAATTTTTTTGTTGATAAAACGTTACGTTCTCAAATAGTACTTTATAAATTACCCGGTCGTATTGGTAAGTCTTGTATTCGATATTTACCTGATACTTATTCATCAGTTTGATATTAAAATTTTGCAATCTTATTGGCTAAAGTGCCAAACTTTAAATGACCTCTTTGCTTGGGATGAGTCCCAAACCCAATTTTACATGTAAAAAATTTGGGATTTCTAGTTGTAATATAATTTATATGTCAGAATGTTTAACATTACGGCAACTAGAGGCATTTTGTGAAACCTAGTAAATACTATTTGGGATTCTACCAAATCCCAAACTAGTAAGTTTGGGCCACAACTCTAATCCTAGCCATTATGACCTGGAAATTTGGGGATCCTTTTGCAAAAAAATACAGTAAAAAATATACATACGTGCATAATACAGTAATAGTGAACAAAAGTAATTGTCGGTAATATTATACAGATTATCCTCCTTATGTTTAAAAGAAATCAATGCATTATCCCTTAGATTGTAGTAGAACACAGGCAAATTTGCCTGCGTTCTTGCACTTTTTTAGCTCTGATTTACTTTTTTAAAATACTAAAATAATTAAATAAAACTTTGTACAATTATATTTGAAAATAAGGATTACTTTTTTGCAAAATTAGTTTTTATATTATAAGAAAATAAATTATAGTTATATATAAGCTGAAAATAGATAATTTTAAGAAAAAATTTTTTTAAAAAATTTTATTACAATTTTTCTGCGATCTTATTTAGTTTTAGTTTTAGAACTATAGTTCTTAAGACAATATTGTAGTTTATATAAAGGATAACAACTTTCATTATTGCAACTTTAATGATTTACTTGTAAAAATTAAGACTTGTATTAGAAGTAAAGATTTTTTTTATAGACGGGAACATATAAAATTTGAATAAATCTAAAGAAAAATTTTAATAGTAAAAATGCCAATACAAGAACTTTAAACATTTATTATATTAAAGTTTTCTAATGATTTTAAAAAAATTTTATAACAAAGTTACTAAAACAAAACTTAAAGAATATTTTTTACTTAGAAAAGATATGGCTAAAATCAATATTTAAAATTTTATTAAAAATTTTAAAATACGCAGACAAATTTGCCTGTGTTACAATCTAAGGGATATTCATGTAAACCATATTGTAATACTTTTTCTCTTACTGATACAAGATTTTATGCTAAAATCAATATGATGTTTTCAAAGTGCACCTACTAACGTTTTTTCTCATTCTGATCCAGCTTGTTACTATTAAAGTTGGAACAAAAATTAGTATACTATTCTCTCAAAAGCATATCAAAAAGTGAAGACAACGTCAAACAATAGTAAACCTTGCAAAATCCCTTACCAGTAAAGATATGACAACAGGGCATCAAACAATTACAGATCTATGAAACAACACATGAATAAACCAAATAACAACAGAAAAAGGAAACTGTAAGTGGCGAGTTTGCAAAAACGCTCCAATAACACGACAATACGGACCGGCGACAATTAGTACCTAGGATAAAAAAAGTTAGCTAACGTTAATCAAAAAAGTGAAGCCAACATCAAACGATAGTACTGTAAAACAAAACCCTCTCCCAAAGCTCAACATAATAAAAACTGATCCTAACCCTAACCTTTAGGCCTCATGACTATTAGAATGAAATTACATTTGCAAAACCTCTTACTAGCAACGATATAACAACAGGGCATCAAACGATTACAGATCTATAAAACAACACGTGAGTAAACCGAATAAAAACAAAAAAAGGAAACTGTAAGCGACGAGTTTGCAACAATGCTTTTAATAACACAATTAGTACCTAGGATAAAAAAAAGAAAAAAAACAAAAACTGATAATCAACGATGATCTCATTGTTTATATCCCGTGATTACTACATTACACAGGAACGCAGGTATAAAAAAATTTAATGTACCCTACAAGTACATCTATATTAACTCTTAAAATTTTTTTAAAAAATTATAAATTTTTCTTTTATAGGCAACTTCAAATTTTTTATAAATATTAAGCAAATAAAAAGAAGTTTTAAATAGTATATAATCATAGTTTTTATTTAAAAAAAAAAAATTATAAAATAATTGATTTTTTAAAAAAATAGATCAGATATGAATTTATAAAATTTAAGCAGCCAAATTTGCCTGCTGAACCTGGATGATTTAAGAGATAAATAGTTATAGATAGTGAAATGTAGTCTGACATGTCACGAACATTGAAATTAATAAATGAGCGCCAAACGCACCCCAACAGCCATCGAGCTGAAGGGTTAAAAAAGAAAAAAAATATTACAAATCTATAACGATCTTGGGATTCCATAATCAGAATTTAACAACTTTAGGTTCATTAGAATCGTCTTACTGAGACGAGCATTTTGGTAGTAAAATCATCTAAAACAGATCACTGGTTCACAAGTTATTCAATGTTAAAGTTTATAAGAACTTTAATAATAATTTTTAATATATACAAAACTAATATAATTAAAGCAACACAAATTTATAATGAACTTGGGATCCAGTGATTGGATTTTGATGATTTTAGGCTCGTTGGAATCGTCTCACTGAGACAAACATTTTGGTAGTAAAATCATTCAAAACGGATCATTGGTTCAAATTTTATTTAATATTAAAGTTTAAAAATTTTTTAAAATTTTAAAAATTTTAAAAATTTTAGCCAATCAAAAGTTATCTACTATTAGGACCTGATAATTTTCTGACCCCCTCCTACTCTAAAAAATCAGGTAATAAATGGCACTCCCCTTATAATAAAAATTTGGTGGTATTTGAACAACTTTTTATTAGTATAATTTTCAATTTTTCAAAAATTTAACAATTTAAAAAGAAATTAACTAATGTTCACCACAGGTGATTATCACCTGTAATAAATAAATAAATAAAAACAAACAATTTTTATTAAGTAAAAGTTAAATTTTTTTAATATTAGGGTAAGGGTAAGAACTGGGATGGGACAGGGGGGCATAGTTTATACCAAAATTTTACAAAGTTTTTAGGCTAGAAGCAATTTTAGCAATTTTTTAAAAATTTATTGTTTTTGATACAAAGATTGATTTACATGTTACACCTGATCCTGAATTTTAATTAGCAAATTGACTATAGGTGATAATCACCTGTGGTATAAATTAGAAATATTCATTTAAAAATAAGCTACTCCTATATTTTTTTGTTTAGACCAAAAAGAAGGGACATCTAAAGTAGAGCAGATTTTTATAATATATATTTTAGGAAATTAACTTTAGGGTTAGAGTTATAATTAGGTAGAGTTAAGTAGTTATATATAAAAAAAATTGCTTTCCTGGCATTTTTAATTTGTATTTTTCAAGTTTTTCACTTTCTGTTCACTAAAGATCATCAAATTTCTATAATTTGATTGGTTATGTGTTATGTGATTCTGCTCTGCTTTAGATGACCCCAAAAGAATAGCTTATTTTCAAACAAATATGGTACAACTAGCTTTATGAAGGTTAAAAAATTAAAATATAATTACAGTCAACCCTCTATAAATGCAACTCGTAGAGACAAGCCTACAATTAGGGTTCCAACCTCTGACCCGGAAAACTGTGTACCCGATTACCCGACCCGAAAAATTTATCAACCGGGTCATGTTTTTGACAAACCGGTTTAAAATGATATATGGGTCACCCGGGGTCACCCGTTAATAAACAGGTCACCCGTTTATTACGGATATCAGATATATTTAATATTCGGGATAAGAACGTCCCGAGTGCCCCAATTTTGTAGATTGTTATACAATTAAAGATTTTTTTATGCGTTTTTTACAATACTTTTTTTCGGAGATTATTTCTATTAGACGCAGTAGATTATTAGATAAACTTGAAGTTCACCGTTCGAAGTTATAAGTAATTAACTACCACTATGTTAACCAAGTCTCAGCTGTTGTGCAAACAAAAAGGTAAGAAAGCTTAAAATTAATGATGTTGATTGTTTGGTTAGTATGTGACATTTGGGATGTTCTTACCTGTAGATAATCGGGTATCCGGTCATCCGATTATAACCAGGTGACCCACTTTAATCGGGTAGCCGGTTTTAGTTTCGGGTAACCGGTTGAAAAAAACGGTTGACCCGACGGGTCACGGATAGAGATTTTTAAACCGGTTTGGAACCCTATCTACAATATGCATTTAGGGAGGTTGCATTTAGAGAGAGCCAATTAAATTGCAGCTTTAAAAATTAGATCAAGTTTGTATAACATCTACTCAAACTGTATAACCTATCAAATATTAAAATTTGATTGGCCACGTGCACTTAGGGAGGTTAGTATAATATAAAATGTTATTCAAGAGAATATGCATTTACAGAATATAGAACATGCATTTAGTACTAATAATAGTTTACGAAATAGAAAAAACATGAATTTAGAGAAGTATTGCATTTATAGAGGTTGCATTTATAGAGGTCCAACTGTATAACAGAAAGTGAATAATAATTATAATATAATAGGGTGAAACCTGAGTTGTAAAGTAGTGAAACTTGCTATAATTATTATATAAGGATGAAATCCATTTTTATATAATAAAAAATATAATAAAATATTAATTTTATCCTAATGCAATCTACAAAGCAGATTTCACTATTTTGCAATTCAGGTTTTATTTTGTTCTATTATAATTTTTATTAACTATAATATATATTATATAGTGATGATCTATAACTATATGGAAATGAGTTAGTAAAAAGAGCCAAATTTTTTTAAGTAAAAATTTTTTTGACTTTAAGCTTAAATATTTTAACAACTATTTTAATAATTTAATAATAGGGGTGTGATAACATAGTATAGTTGGGTTGTTATCATCCTTAAGTAGTTGTAACAAAAGAATTTCACTAGAGATAGCTTTAAAAAATTTATATCTGTATTATAGTAACTTGAACTTTGAACCTGGATTATAGATCTGTAATCTGTGTTACACCAATTTATATTGGAAGCTCTGGCACTGTGTTATATATAAAGCTATGGTGCATGGATTCTGGGAGCATATATAAGATAAAGGAAATCATACTTGGCAAGACTCAAGCAGAAAGAGGGCATCCATAAATAATGTTATACAAAGGGAAAGAGCTCAGACGAAATATAACATTTTTTCTAATAAGTAAAAGAAAAGGACCCTAGACATCTCTCATATAGATCATAACTGGATTTTGGTCAATTTTAACCCAATTTGCTAAAAATAACAAACCACATTTGTTTAAATAGCTTTTGATCTAGTGATCAGAATTGAATAGACTTTTTTTTGCTAGATGCATCTTACTAAGGGTTTTATTTTTAAAAAAAAAGTTTATTCAAATTGGACTACTGAATACCAAGATAATTGCCAAAAACTGTTTTTTTGCTTTTTAAATTTCAGGGGTTTTTGCTAAAAAAATTAAGTATGACTTTTGTACTAGATATCTGGGAACATAGGGAGGGTTAAAAAAATATAATGTAATTTTTTTAGAAAAAATTGTCTAAAAACTGATCCAGTGGTCCAAATTTAATAATTTTGGTACTATTTGATTCATTTTGGTAAAAGAAGTTAAATGGTACTAATTTTATTTTATTTGGATCACAGGCTCAAAGTTATTAGCTAAATACTATTGGCTATATTTTTTCTTATAAAATTACTATATAACCAATGGTTTTTTGCAATCTAATAATTCAAATGATATTTTGGTATTATTGGATTTGTTTTACTAAAATGAATCGAATGGTACCTAAATTATCTAAATTGGATTACTATATTACAAGATATTCAAGTTTTTGTAAGATTTTATATATAAATATATGGATTTTGGAAATTTTTTTATATAGTCAAGGGAGGGTCAAGTGCTACTATGGAGTACATAATGTTATTTATAGATACCCCAAGGTAAGGTTCCAATCTATCACTCAGATAACCATGTTAGGATTCCTCAAATTCAAATCAAATCAAATATTGAATCAATTTGAATTTGATCAAATCAAATTGACTCTGATTTGAATTTGATTTGATTCAAATATTTGAATTTGAATTTGATTTGAATTTGAATTTTTAATAGTAATTTTCAAATTAAATCAAATATTTGTCAAATCAAATCAAATTTGGCCATATTTGAATTTGATCAAATCAAATATAGTCAAATTTGAATTTGAATTTGATCAAATATTTGATTCAAATATTTGAAAATCAAATCAAATTGCGGAACCCTAAACCATGTAACCTATTACCCAAACTGAAAAAATTATTAGTCAAATAATAGTTTTGTCAAACTGGTTTTAATGCAATAAGTGAGTATCCGGTTAATAAACGATTAAAAATAAATATTCGATTGACCCAGATATCCGGTTAATAAATAATCAGTTGATTTAAAATAATCAATAAACAATTCGTGTATATAGATAGGATAAAAGTTCCAATACGTGCCATATTAGTAGTTGATTTATAAAAAAAAATTTTTTTTGTCTTATTTTTTTTGTTCACTAAGAACATAGCGTTTGTTCTTAGTCTTAAGCACACCTATAAAAGCTCTTCAAGCAGTTACTTTCGATAGCACTAGTTATCTTTGTTTATGTTCTATTGGTCATAGCCTACTAGTTAGCAGTTATTTACCAGTTGTTGATCATCAAAAAAAACATACAAGGGTAAAAGTTTTAGCTATAAATAAGTCATCTATCGCTATATAAATTTTAATAAATTTTTTTATTAAATGTTAAATAAAAATCATAATATGTATCCTCAATATATAATAAACCTATTTTAAATATAGACCACGAATAAATAAAATAGGACCTGTTTGTTATATAAATAAAAATAAAAAAATTAAGCATGAGTTTTTTATTGCGTCCTTAAATAGTACTAAAAACCTCAGATCTGGGCATTAATTTTAGGATCCTGAAATATAAAACTACTTAGGGTTGTGACATATATTACATAATATAATTTTACTATACCCTCTACCCCCCTCCCTCCTACATAAGAGAAATTTGATTGGCTATTATGAACTTTTATATATAACGTAAGATTTCAGATACCCCCCTCCCCCCCTAAAATATTACATAATATCTGTCACCACCCTTACTAACGTCTTTTCATATCTAAGTAATACTTCGAGCGTCATAAACTATTTTAATTTAATATTATTATAAAGTTATTATATATTTTAAACTCTTTTCTCAAGCTTAGCTAGTTATGCTTTTGTGAGCTAATTAGAAACTTTAACATATACATTTATTGTACATTACCATTCTTCTAGCTTAAAATTCATCTCTAAGTAAAGTATATAGGTAGATTTAATCCTTGAGATACCCAAGAAACTTAAAGTTTCATTCGCGAAGAGTTTTCTGCAATATTAAAAAGAAATTTACTAAATTAAAGGGTAAAAGTAAAACTGTATTTAATAAAATTGACCGATCACAAAAAGCATCATACATGTATCCAGGTCACCCGATTATAATCGGGTATTCGGGTCACCCGATTACAATCGGGTGATCTGTTTTAATTAGATAATTGGTTTAGTTTTGGATAAACAGTTGTTAACCGGTTTTTATTTAACATGTCATAGTTGAAGATTTTTAAACTAGTTTAGAACCCTACCCCAAGGTACTAACTTTTGATGGTACTTAATTAGGAATTAAATGAGAACTGACCAGAAGCAGACTGATCAAAAAGTAGATTAACCAAAAACAAATAAATGTATAACTAAAAAGCTTATGGCAAGCTCTACTAACTAGATCACAGAATTATACTAGAGAAACAGGACATGTGTTTCAAAAGTATATACCAAGGAAAGGAAGACCATTAAGTCTGCCAATAGCAGACTAATCCTTTTGGGTTCTTGGATTGAGGGTAAAAATATAATTAGAAAAAAAAAGTGAAGTAAAGATAAAGAAAGCAACTAGAAAAAGAAACCAAAAAATAAATAGAAGAAGTACTAGAGTTGGTGAACTTTGTAAGGGTATGCATAATACTATAAATACTAGTAGAAAGGTAGTGGCTTAAGATACAGACCAAATTGCAGTAGTATTACAAAAAAATAGCTTGAAATATGAACCTGATAGTGGCAGCACTATAGATACTATTGGTAAACAAGCAATATATAAAAAACCAGATTGAGTATATAAATGAGACATATAGGATACTCTGGTAGATTTAGTCATAGATAACTAGTCTAAGTTCTAGTATTTGGTAGTTGTAATAATCAATTGTAATAGTTAAGAATATTGTAATGATAATTATATTTAATAAAGACCAAAACATAATCTCACTTTAAAAATAAAAAAAAATAAAGTAAATAATTTTAATAATTTTTTTTATTTTAATTCTATATAATTTCAAGATTAAAATAAAAAAATTTTTAGCAAATTTGATTAGGGCACTGATCTTTATTTAGGGATGGTAAAGTTAGTCCAGGTCCGGTCTTGGTCCTAGGACTTGTAAGTCCTATCGCACGGACCTAAGGACCAGGTCCTCATATAATAAGTCCCAGAATTTATGCCCGACCAATAGAATTAAGTCCTTGGACTTAGTTCTAATACTTTCTAACCAATTAAAATTCTTTGTTTACTATTTTATTACTAATATTTTTAAGTTCTATATTAGGACCTATTGTGGACCTATGGACCTAGGTCCTAAAATTGGAACCTAGTCTTTAAAGACCAGGCCCCAAAACCAGGTTCTAAAGTCCCGGACTTAAGGACTTTACCATCCCTACCTTTATTAGGTAATATTTTAGGCGGTGGGGGTCAAGAAAAATCTTATCTTAGTTAAATTTGATTAACTAAAATTCTATTTATAGATCTTACCTGAAGGTGAGGGGGTAAGCCCATAGTAAATGGATATTAGGTAATAAATGTCAGTGCCGTTTAATAGTTGTTAAAATATTTTATTTAAAAATCAAAAAAATCTTACTAAAAATGATTTGTTCTTTTTTTACTAACTCATCTTCATATACTAAAAAAATTGTAATAATAATGTTTAAATTACTCTATATATAGTATATAATGATAATATTTAGAATAACAATATAAAATTTTATTATATTAAATTGTATTATTTAACTTTATACTACTTTTATTGTCATAATATTATAATTAGACTATATATTTTCTATTGTATATTTGAATTTTTACCAATTTCAATACAGATTCTTTACTATATACATTTACTAAGATTTTTATATTGTACTTTATTTTTGTTTTATTTTTTGCTTTTTTTTAATTTTTAGCTACTATTAAAACACAACTTTTTTAGTTTTTAGTTTTAAGCTTTTATTTTCATACATATTTATTATAACAGCTTATAATGAAATTAGCTTATATTAAAAATTTAATTTATTTTGTTATAAAATTATAAGAGTGTTATTTTATAGCGATTTGTTGCTATGGCGACCCCATAATCGACCAATTAAAATCGATCATGTGACTCATGTGATGACTGATACTAATTGGTCATTACATAAATCACATAATCAATTTTGATTGGTTCTTATATATATTTGAAATTTATTAATTTATTAAAAAAAAATAATACAAACAAAATCATAATATATAGGTAAAATCTAACTAATTAAAGCAAAATCTACACTAAAAAAAACTCTCACACCCATTACATATGGAGAAAAGTCAATAAAAATGGGACAAATTTATTAGATAAATTTGGCTCATTTCTATTAACTTTTTTCTATATTATGAAAAACTCATTTATAAACTCTTGATATAGTAAAAAACCTATAGTCTAGTTATTTTACTTAACAAGATTAATTAGAACTTGCTACTGTATAAATCACTATATACAAGGATCAGGTTTTTTATATTTCACTAACTTTAAAACTTATAATAGACCCAGGATAGTATATAGCCAAGAGTTTAAAAAACATGTACATTTTTGTTTTATATTAAAAAAACTTAGAATTAACTAATATAGATTCTGTAATTTGCATTTAGGGGAGCACCAGAAATCACCTGATTTCCATTTACTATAGAGACTACTCCCCTCCCCATCTGACTGGTTTAATAGCCAATCAAATTTCATGTATATTAAATTATTATTAAAAATATTTATAAACTATAATAGTTAATAACTTTTGATCTACTGGTCCAATTTGGATGATTTAACTACCAAAATAATCCTCTCGAAGAGAGGATTCTAGCAAGCTCAAAACCTCAAAAATCTAATCACAGAATCATAAGATCATTATAGATTTGTATATTATTACTATATAGTATTTATTAAATAAATACTATATAGTAATAATACACAAATCTATAACGATCTAATGATCCTGTAATTAGATTTTGTGGCTTTGGGCTTGTTAGAATCCTCAATTACTAGCAAACAAAACATTAATTCCAGCAAAAAGAGTGTTATTATCTGTTGCTTTTACTTTTTTCATAAAAGTATAAAGCTGAGTAAGGAGTTTTTGACCAACTATAGAAATTTTATCTATAATAAAATACATTATTAGAGCCAGTATTTTTGAGGTTGCTATAATGATTTTTTAAACAAACTATGCTTATTTTTGAAGAATTCTCCAAAACCAAATCCACATACAAAATGAAGAGTATTTCTGCTAATTTTTGTAGTAGCGCATCCTGTTAGAACCAGAACAAGAAGAGTATTTTGTTGAGAAATATATTCAAAATAAGAACAGATAGCATCAATGACTTTAAATTTACCTACACCATCTGTACCAGTAAGGTACAATAGTAATTAAGATGGTTTATTTTTATTAATTGGATAGTTTCTTTGATGATAATCATAAACAAGAAAATAAACTTTTTTTGTTCATTATTTAAATCTGATGCAAATTGTTCTATAGGATCTTTATACCCATGCGTAAATATATTTAAGGGAATGCTATAATATCATTATTTGGAACATTAATATTTGTATTTAAAAATGCATCATTTTTTGTATTTTTATCACCAGAAATTTTCCAATCCATTTTTCGAGAAATAATTGTTGAGCACCAAATTTTTAAAAGCTCATCATTATGAATATTACTTTGTCATATGTCTTGTAAGTTAATATCATTATTAATTTTAGTATATAATACAGATTTTCTTATAATAAATCTTTCTCTAAGTTGTAAAAAGGTCATAGCATCATCTACTATTCATAAATCTTTTAAACCAGATCTAATAATTTTTGCAGGATCAAAATTAAGAGAATTTTTGTCAGAAGGGTTAGGGCGCTAACATTTATTAGATAATATTTTAGGGGTGAGGGTCAAGAAAAATCTTACCTTAGTTAAATTTGATTGGCTAAAATTCTATTTATAGATCTTACCTGGGGTGGGAGGAGTAAGCCCCTATAGTAAATGGATATTAGGTAATAAATGTCAGCACCCTTATCTGCTATTAGATCATTATTATCCAAAATATCTGGTTTATTATTAGTAATATACCCAAGAACAGAACGATCAATATAGCAGGCTTTGCAAAAATTGGATTATTTATTGACAATCTTCTGTCAAAAGTGGTCCTTTCTGAATATTGTTGCAATAATTCTATATTAGAAATTATAAATTTCAGATGTGGAGATAAAGAAGAACTATTTAAAAACAATTGACAAGCATCATTTCATGTATTATAACTTTCTCGCAAATCTATAACAGTTTCCTATGGTTTAAACAGTATAAGAATACATAGCACATAGCGCTCAATATTTTTTATATTATCTTTTCTTGGTAATTCTTTATTACTTAATACAACTACTTGTTCATATTCTTTCTTTTAAAGTCTTTGGATATGTGATTTATATTAAGGATATCCACCTTCTGGATCATAATAGCTATCTGTAAAATTATCTCCATAAAAAATAACGATTACCTTCCTTACTTGAAATTTGACTTGTTAATAATAGAAGTTCATTTGAATTAATTGGAACTTTTTGAATAGTAGCAGCATAGTTGTATAAACATATATTATGTAGATAAACATCTAAACTAGTAATCGATACAAAGGTTCGCAGTAGTTAATTTTTTGTTAAATATTAATATAAAAAATGATTTTTAATTATGATCGCTATTAGCAGTTAAGTCACTACTAGATTCATCATCATTGGTAATATTTTGATTATGCTTTGTCCATTCTTTTGTAAAATAAATTTCAAAAGTTTTGAGATGTATTGTGGTGAACTTATTTGGCATATAATAATTACAAATGTTTAATAAATATGCTAAAACTTGTGAACTTATAAGCTCAATTTGACCAGATATTTTGTTAATGCACTTTGTTATAACTTTACGGGATCTACTAGTGATCTACTTATGAGATCAAACGAAGGTTTATCAGAAAGCTGCTTTAAAAAGGATTCTAGAGTTGAAGTACAAATTAAAAAAGAGCTATGTATACTTAAATCAGTCTTAAATCCAATTTAGTAATATAATTAGTTAAATAGTAAATGTAGGCTAAGAAAAGTTTTTTCGATGCAATAAATTTTATATTATTATTTTCTCTATATGTGGATATTATATATGGATTATGATTGTAAATAAATGCATTAGTACATTGGATTGCAATAATGCCTTGATCAGAAAATATTATGCCAGGAGGGTTAACAAGTTCTCTTGAAAAGTCAAACCTACAATGTTTTTGCAAGCCTCTATTATACTTTTTATATAACTGAGTACAACGATGATATAAGGTATATTTGGTAATTGCAAGCAAATCTAATCGAAAATTTTCTTCAAATTCAAATAAATTTGGATCTGGAATAGAAAAAAAGAATAGATGCATTTGCTTCTTTTTCATTGTCTTTGAAGTTTTATATTCTATTTCAAGCATTTTATCTGTCAAGATTTTATCTTTTTTAAGCAGATAGCTGATATCTTCTTTAACAATATTACTTATATATGAAAATAGTTTTTGTAAAAAAGTCCTATCATTTTTAAGCTTTTGATATAACTCAATTGGATTAAGTGAGCCATAAATTCATATAAGTAAATGACAATGAGGTGTTCCACAATCTTGATATTTAACAATGCTATAATAATTTTTTATATTACCAAAAACACTACTATATTTTTTGCTATATCTAGCAATAGTATCTAAAATGGATTTAACTATAATATCAAAATATTTGGTAACAGTCGAAGGATTAAAATACACAAGCTGAGCCCTTTCTGTAGCTATTAGAAAATTTTTAGAAGATATATTTTCAAAATCAATCTCATTTCAGTATACATTATGACAATAGGCTATAAAGATTAGTGGGATTTATAGTAATAAACAAAAAAGGAAAACCATCACGAAGGATAATAGCACATATTTTATTGCATATACAGGTATATAACTAGAAAAAGTCCATTAGATTAGAGCTAGCTACATTAATATTTCTGAGCAGCTTATTAATTGCAGGATTTGTAATTGGAAGCTTATTATGTTCTTGTTCAATAGCTAATTTTATATCATCAAAACTAAGTGATAATCTTAATTTTGCAGAATATTCAAAATTTTTCTTTTTGGTTAAGTTATATATTTCAGTTGATACTTCTTATCGTTGTAAGACATTAAAAATAACAAAAGAAAAAAAAACTATGCTATCTAACTTTGGATACAATATTGCATAAGGTGATTAATATATTTTTTTAAAAATATAGGAAATAATCGATCTTTATAACTACCAACACCATATAGAAAGAGAACTAGAAAGCTAGTAGAAAAAAAATTGTCTTCATATTCATTAAAAGGTTTACGGCCATGTGGCACATATAATATTTGAGACACAGCTCCTATTTCAGATTTATATTTGTTTTGTGACTGGTTATTAGATTGTGGTCCATAAGATTTTGAAAGAATATAAAATAAGTTCTCTCTTAGTAATTAGTACATTATCGACACATATAATTTCAGAAGGCCTGAGTTTATTTGCATCACCAATTGTATTGTTTTTTATAAAACTACCTGAACTATGATTATTATTATTAAAAGCTTTGTTATTACTCTCACTATCTGTCTCTTGAGTATAATCTGTATAGTGTTCAACTTCTTGTAAAGTGATATTCACTACAGTAAGTTGTTAAACTTAAAGATTCAGGAATTTCATCTTCAGGTAAAAGATTTAAAGCAGTTTTGTCAAGTATAAAATTATCCTTGAATACTTTGTTGTGCTCAAAAAGCTAGCAAAATACAGTTATAACTTTGCTTTTTCTTACTTGAAGTATTTTTTTGAGCTGGCAATTAGTAGATGTTTCCTTTTCAACGTACACTACTTTCAAATGTTCACCATATGCTCTTATTTTTAGAATTTATAAAAAAAGCTTATTTTTTTAAAAACTTTAAAGCTAAATAATTTTAATCTACTGGTCCATTTTAAATGATTTTACTACCAAACTGTTCGTCTCTTTAAAAAAATTTCAATGAGCTAAAAAATTATAAAAAATCCAATTACAGGGTCATAAGAAAATGTGCTATCAAATAAATGATGCATCTGAAATTGGTTTGACATAAATCAAACCAATTTCAGGTGTATCACCTATTTGATAGTGCATTTTTTCATGACCTTGTAATTGGATTTTTATGATTTTGGGCTTGTTGAAATCATCTCAAAGAGATGAATATTTTGGTAGTAAAATTATTTAAAATGGACCAGTAGATCAAAAATTATATAGCTTTAAAGGTAGGATGAATATAGATCATTTTTATATAGGATCGTTGTGCAAAAAAAATTTTATCTATGTTTTACAAATACGCTACTGATAAAACTTTTTTAAATAGCAATCAATTTTAGCTAAAAATTTGTGGTATATAGATCAGATCCTTCTATATATGATGATAAACTTTAAGCCATTGTACTATTTTAAAAAAACCTATATATATAGTAAAATTTGTCTAAATTGACTGAAATTTGCCTAAGTAGTACAAAATTTTTTTTATTCAATTAACGTTCTAAAATAAATGATCATCCAATCAAAATTGATTACACCATAGCACTAGACTCATTATACATATATCTGTATACAGATATAGTGATAGAAAATAAGCAGAAAAGAGAAAAATATTCATGTACCAATTCCACTTTCTTATTCAAATTTAACAAAAGTTCAAAGAAAAGAGCATTCATTAGTCTCAAAAAAAAAATAAAAATAAAAAACTACAAAAAAAAAAAAAGAATTTCTAATATTTACTAGCTATACGATTTATATTTATTAGGATAATTCTTATTTCTGAAAGCAAGTTCTATTTTATATTTAAAATTTCAGGTCAAAAATTAAATAGATGTATCTATTAATAATATTAGGAGGTTTCATAATTAAAATCTGAGAATTTTATTTTATTTTTTTGATTTATTTTTATTTTATTTTTTATACAACGAGATCTATCCTTTAACTCTTTATTAATCAATTAAGAATTATATTATATTTATAATTTTAATAAAAAGGGGAAGTAGGGATAAGAGCTACTTTACTCTTGACCTAAGCTGTACTAGACAGGTTGGTCGTAGACCTCTAGCTTGCGCACGAGTATGTACATCCTTTACTAATATATTTATCTATTTCTAATCATACCAAAATTGAGGAAGTGAGAGGTTATTTTTCTGATTTATAATTCAACATAGTAAATTATTATTAAAAAATCTTACTTATTTTTAAATACGCCACTTATTTGTTAATTATAAAACCACTTTTTTTAATAAATATATATCATTAAGCAATTATATAAATAAGCATATACTTTAAAAAATAGAAAAAATGTACTTGTCACTGGCGGTGATACACCCCTGTGTAATGTATGTCAAAACAAACATAAACACATGTAAATTTATTTTCGTTAGGGTTAGGTTCGGGTTAGGGTTAGGATTAGAGGTAACTATATAGTAAAATTTCACAAGAAATTTTTTTTTGCTAGAATAAAGGGTGGTTTCATAGTCAAAATTTTCAGTTATCGCGATATTTTTAAAAAATGGCGTTTCTTCACTTCGTTTTTATGTTACATGATCAGATATAATATTACACCTGATCTTGATTCTTATTGGCACGGTTAGCACAGGACTGTCACCACTGACAAATAGATTTACTCTAAAAAATATAGAATTTATAGATCACATATTTTGAAGTAAACGCATCACTTATATTGGATATAATATCATTAATTCTGAATTATCCTATTTTTTATATTTTATTTCATAACTTATTTATCATTATTTCATATAATATTATTTCATATTTATTTCATATTAATAATGAACACTGTCCTGCAATACAATATAATACTAATTACCTTATTTCTAATACCAACCTAACCCTAATCTTCAACTAGACTCACATAAGTATCTAAATATAACCCTATCCTTATACTCTATCTAACCCTAACCCACTCTATATTTTAATTCTAACAACCTACAACACTAAGGAAAAACAATCGAAATGCCAAATTATCAACAGTATGATGATACTGTTGAAATGTAGTATGACACAATATAGTACACGAAACCAACACAACGCAAGCTAATAATGCAACATGATAGTGCACCAGCGAACTGCAACATAACAAGACAATGCAACAATACCATACTAACAAATACAAAGTAACAACACTAGTAAAGTGACAAAAAAGGTACCAGTAAACAATGATGGTGATACTATATATAAAAAAAAAAAGAAAAAAATCTTATTTGTAAGAAAAGAAAGTACAGTACAAGCAAAAAAAAAAAGACAAAAAATTTTTGCTTGAATTTCTAATCCAAATTACGAAGTAGGAAGTTATTATAGTATGCTTATTCATGACTAGTGATTTCTTCTGGTTAACTGTGGTTATTTTCAAAAAAAATAAAAAAAAATAAAAAATACAATAAAACCTAATTTTTGTACCAGTTACATAACTTCCAAGTTACTTAGATCACAGTGCAAAAGTAAATTGTTTTCTAGCTAGGATTGTATGTACAGTATGTACATATGTATTGGTATATCACAGAATATTCTATTTCCATTTGTGTAATAGTATATTACACAAAAAATTTTTGCATCCGATTTTATATAAAAAATGAGCTACATTCATCCTATTCTTAAAGTTTTAAAAAAATAAGCTTTTTTTATAAATTCCAAAAATCAGAGCAAATATGCATAGTTTGTATATTGGTAATGGTAATACTTTAATCAGTAAGCTTAAATTCTGAGATAATGTTATAATATGTTCCTTAAGTTTATAATAAGTGTTTTTTTCTTGGTTAATTGAATAAGATTCATGCATAAATATCCAGGTGAAATTATAATTTGCTCTAAAATTGTTAAATCTTGAAGGCATGAGAAGGTAGGTCCAATCCATATATGATTAGCTAGCGATAATGGTGGAATTTTATGTTTTTTCAAACAATTGTAGCATTCATTGCAGATGTATAGGTCAAAAGGGTTATTATTATTTGGAGGATCATTATAAATAAAACCAGAGTGATCAAAAAGGATATTAGATTCAATAGAGTCAATATAAGGATGTTGATAATTAAAATTGATTTCAAATAATGGATTTATAAGATCTATTGGAGCTTTAAGTATAGAAAGGTCAATATCTATTACAGAAATTCTTTTATAGATTTTATAGTTATAAAGTCCAGAACAAACAGCACAGGGTAGCTCTTGAAGCTTGCTAAAGTTAATCTTATTGCAAAATTTAGCTAGTGCATTTTTCTTTATATTTGGATGATTTGCTGAGGCCATGCTGCATATTTAATAAGAGCTTCTTCAAAATCTTGATCAATCTCAAGAATGCATAAAGGAATAGCTAAATTTTTTGCTAAAGAATTAATTAATATTTTTGCCGTTTTCAAGAATTTTTCCATAATATATTATGTGACTGAACATATTCTTCAGTTTGATAGCCATTAGCTTGACATTTTTTTTTGTTTATATTTTTAGATTTTCTAAATAAGCTATCTTTACGCTTGGTAGCTTTTCATTCACGATTTTTTATTTTTCTAAATTCACCTCTAGTTATAATATTTACCATTGTTATAGAGATATAAAATGATATAAATAATATATAATTGGATAATATTTCTTAAGATTAATGATACGAGTTCTTATTCTTTACTGCAACAAATCAAAGCTCTTTTATAATAAATGGAGAGTAAAAGGCTTTGAGAATGAAATATTACTACCCTTACTAATCCCTAAAGCATTTGCAAATCACGCTAATCTTGATGTTCCTTTTTCAGATATTCAGGTTTACCTTCTATACGCCATTCCTTCACGAATCTTCTTCACATTGCATTTGCATCATTACTACTAGAACATTCTAGCGTTAATGCCTAAGCCTTGCAGATCGTACGCGTAATTAACCTCACGATCTACAACCCATTTTCAATTAACATGTGGCTAGAAGGTACGTTGTAAAAGGCAAGATCGGCCCTAAACTCTATTTTTATCATTTAACTCTAATTCTGCGGTTAAAGGTGATACAAATTCCCGGAATTCCCGGGATTACTGGTAACGGGGAATTCTTGGGATTCGAGGGATTCAAGGAATGATGGGAATTGCGAGAATTAATAGAATAGTTAGAATAACAATAATAATTAGAATTCTTAGAATTCCGCTATATGTATAAAATCTATTATAACAAACGTCCGTCCGTCACGCTATCGACCAACCAGAAAATTCAACGTAGTATTTCCTGTTTACTGAAATGTATATAACTTGCCGATTATAATACCATAATTGTGATTATCTTATTGGAGTTAGTGCTCGTACCCGGATAACTCTTTATCCGAAAGGTTGTAACCTTTAACAAAGTCTAATAACAGGAACAAAGTCTAATAACAGGATCCTATTCAAATGATAACGGTTATATCCGGATAAGATATTTATATTATAATGCATCAATCAAATTAAGTAACTCTAGATTGTTAATATAAAAAAATGTTTTAAGCATGAAGTTTGTACTTTGTACATTCTACTATTCTATTTACGTATTCGTCAGGTGTCATTAGTGGCCAGACAAAGAGATCTAAGCGTATTTCGGAAATAAATAAGAGTTTAAAAAATCTTATTTGTGCATCAAAATTTTGAAATCGGCAAATGAAATGGGGTGTTTAGAGACTCCCATTTGACGAAATAAAACGATATTAGAAGCAGTATCGATTAACAATAAAATAATTTATAATAATGAAGATCATATAAATAAGTGTATTCGAATTTTAATTAAAAAATAAGTACATCTCTTATTTGATAATAAATACGAATTTTAATTCTGAAACCCTTTTTATTATAATGTTCCGCAACATTTCTGAATTTATGTTGATTCTCAATTGGCATGAGTTATTCGTGAATCGTGAAATGTTATTTGTCATTTTAGAACCTATCCATTTATCAATTAATAATAAAAAAAAAGCGAAAATAATAATAATACTGTAATAATAAAGTAAAAAAATTTAAAAAATAAATAATTAAATAAATAAACACTAAACATTAAATGCTAACTTTTCATACATTAAAAGAATACATTCGAATATTCATATATATTTTAACAATGTAATTAATAAATGTGACAGATTATAATGAAATCCAGATTAAAATGAAATTATAGTATAAAATCTCGAAAATAAATTTTTTTTAGAGTGCATTTTTTAGGGTTAGGGGTTTAGGGTTAGGGTTAGGGTTAGTTTTTAAAAAAAATTATAATAAACAAGTATTAGTGGGTTTTAGAAGGCTAAATTATGATCTGCGACAATAAATTTTGCATTTCCCACGTAGAACACATCCGCATTTGTTTTTCGGCAACAGCAGGAATCTGTCGGGTGTCTTGTCTAACCCGAATCTAATAAGAAGATAATTACTAATTTTTTTTTTTTTTTTTTTAAAAAAAAACAAATTTATCTTTTCCAGGTTTTTTCATGACCATCGTGCTCAGTCTGGTGGTAGCACATATTATTTCGTAAAATTTTCGACATAACAAATTTGCATCCCCAAGTTGTTTAGGCATGAGCAGTTCTTCTGTTACGCTTAGCTTGAATTTCGGGTTATACTGAAGATCAGAATTTTTTAGTATTTAGACATTCATTATAACGAATTTTACGAGTCATGAAACATATCCTTGCTCAATAAAGTGTATAAAAAAAAAAGATGAAACAATAAAAGGATTTTTTTTATAAATATCAATGAAAAAGATTGAAAATATAAATGTAATTATTAATAAGTAATTATTCTATGGCCTCATGATCTGTGAAAATCGAGAAAGAACACAACAATAGTATAGAATAATCCTTTTATCACGCAGCGTTCAACTTGCGCTTTTCTTATTGTATTCCGTACTGTGTAAAGTATGTAATAAAAAAATAAAATAAGTGCTTACTGTACAAGTATATATTCATATATATAATATAATTATATAATATAGTATGATAATTTGAGATAACATCACGTTGGTACAGTGATAATTTTTTTGATCAGAGAATGCCGCGAAGCGGCATTTTCTGAATAATCAAAAAAATTATTGTTGTATCAATGTGATGTATCTCAGAATTATCATGCTATATTGGTGTGGCGGTTAATTCGTATGTGCAACATAATATAAGTATGGATGACGTATGCATCGTGCAAAATAACAAGCATGAATGACAAAATAAAAAGAAAGTGATTTATAACATAAACAGTATAATACTCATGATCAATAGTGACCGTGCTATAATAATAATTCTTATATACTTACAAAAAACTGAAAGCCAGTATAAGTTTAAAGTATAATTGATTTATATCGACCTATTAAATAAATATAATAAACAAACGAAATATTAAAATCATGTACTTATTTAAAATACATTAAATTTATGATGTAGACAAGTTTTACACCGGGTGATGCTAGTAATTACATAAAGGAGGAGTTTCCCTCCTGAATAAAGATAACTCAGTTGAGTTAAACACTTCGAAATTATAATAGTAGAAGTATTACTCATTAGGTTATTACTTATCTTAAAAGTTTCGTCCATAATAAATCGTCTAAATATAATCTATATTGACCGTTATTTTCGTTAACAGTCATATTAAATCATAAAACACATGTTGAGTTCAACTCCTTGAAATTTGAGTAGAAGATTCAACTCTAAATCCCCTTTGATAATAGGATTATCCTTATAAATACAATCTCATCGTAAAACTTTCTTGACCCGTGAAATCGTTATATCCCTATTCCCAACTTTAAATTCGAACAAGAAAGAGAAAGAATCAATTAGTGACCCAAGCCCTATTTATAGTGAATCTGATCTAAACTCTGATCCACGTCATTGTTACTTCTAATTGAATCTATCGATACTGCGATCCTATTTCAATCTCGTGACTCAACTGACGATCGTCAAGAATCTTAACGATTGAAATCGATTACCGAAGCCCCGGCACACTTAAACTTAAGAAGAATTACTTTCAGTTTCACACTGAAGTCTAGAAACAACCAGTAAAAGAATAATTCAAATTTATACTTATCTTAGTCTCCGCCATCGCCGCAGTAAAACTAGAAAGACCTTGAGACTCGGACCAAGTCTCTTTACGCCTCCTTCAGCCTACCAATTCAAGGTTCTAAGAGTCTTTGAGAAGTAGTTTGATTGTTCAGTATTAGAGGTTAATTTTAGTGTTTAGCCGATTAGTCACAAATTCTTCAACGTACGTATGACAATTGACATTGGGGTGTGCGGCGCACTATGTAAATCAAAACCCTATGCATAAAAAATCTATTATCGATTTTTCAGTTTTTGTGTAACTATGATGATCACCGATTAATTTTATTTATTTATATTGCGTACATAATAAAATTTACCGCCACAACTAACGCTAATACAGTTAAAAATAATTAAATATTGATGTAAATAACATTTAATTTAATAAATTATTGAAAATATTTGAAGCAATATCAGGCCCAAATTGCTGCAAATTTAGTTGAAGTGGGCCTTTGGATGACTCTTTAATCGATATTATGCTTTTTCAATTGATACAGATGTCCCTTCGATTGATGCCAATACCCCTTCAATTTATTCCAAATTCCTTCGATTGATGCAAATGTCCTTTCAATTGTCTTTTTTTTCGAGCCATTTTTGACGTTTTTTAAGACGTGCGTTTTTTAAATGAAATCACTGTTTATTTGACTTATATATACCCATGTTTCTTGGATTTAATTAGATGCATAGCATTAACGGCACATAATTCCAAAGTGAAATTTTGAGAATATTAATAGGAAGTTTCGAAGAACTAAACTATAGAACGAAATTTCATTTTAACAAAATAAAAGTTACCAATTCATTTAAAAATTCGCTCAGCAAACCGATTAAAATATATGATTAAAATCGGTTTGAGGAAAAAAAAAATCTTCCGTAAGTACTTAAAAAAAAAGATTCTATAACTTTATAGTCGTAATAAGAAAGAATCGATTTATATTGAAATTTCCGGTAGAAAAAAGAAATTGCAGCCGGTGCATCTAAAAAAGTGTGACCAAGCTTTATATATAAGCTTTTATATAAAAATACATATGCTAATTTATCAATCGACAATCACCTAAAAATCTGTCATAATAGACTTTTCTATGACACCACATATAGTGCGCCGCACACCCCAAATTGACATGTGACACAACACCAACGTTCTGAGACGAAAAGCATGTTCTTTTTATAACGAAGTAGTATTATGCTCACGTTGTTGGGATTACCGTTGATCTGTGCTGTCAAGCTTTTATTTAGACATTAATTTTGGATTTAATAGATTTATCAATGATATTTTTGGATAGAACTTTCTATCTTATTGTTTCTTTTATTTGTTTATCGTCTTTTTGATACATTTATCTGATTTATTGTATATTTGGTTATTTATTTCTTAACTTTTATTGATTACTTTTTTCAGTATCATAGAATTATTCATATTTGTATTGCATTATTACATATTCGATATCTTAATGAAGCTTATCTATATCCCGCACAATAAACAACTTATTATTAAGCTTAATCACAATTGACCCAACATTTGTCGAATAATTGACCATCCCGAATTGTTAATCTTAAACTTAAAAATCGCATTGTATCGTTCCTGTTTCATCATCTTTGTCATTGTTCTACTAACTCATACGGGCAAAAATTTTTGATGGGAATGTTATGATCATTAAAATTAAGTGATATATGATATAAATGATACAAGTGTTTTGGGGGCGCCACTGGCACCCTTTTCGCTATGTTCCATCTATCTATCATGCTAAATCCCATACTACCTATTATGCTACGCCCCATATTATTTTGCACGCCCCATACTAATTACCGTGTTATTAACTATCTTGCCACGTCCCGAACTATCATGCTTTTACTATCATGCTACGTTCGTTATCGCACGAAACATTAGTACTGTATCAAGAAAAAAAGAAAAAAAAATACTATTGTGTTATTAATGTCTCGAACTATCATGCATGCCATACTAACTACCGTCTTACTAACTAACTTGCTACGTCCAGAACTATCATGTTTCTACTATTATGCTACGTTGTGAAACATTAGTACTGTATTAAAAAAAAAAAATACTACTGTGCTAACTGTCTTGCTACATCTCGAACTATCATGCTTCTATTATCATACGTTTGTTATTGCGCTACGTCCATTTGTTCTAATGAAAAAAAGAAATGTTAGTACTGTACATTAAAAAAAAAATATTACCATGTTATTAATGTCCCGAACTATCATACCTCTACTATCATGCTATGTTCTGTTCTAAAGAAAAAAAGAAACATTAGTACTGTATAAAAAAAAAAACCAAAAAAAAAATACTATCGTGCTACTATCTTGTTATATTCCGAAGCATCATATTTCTACTATCATGCTACGTTAGTTATTGCGTGAAACATTAGTACTGTAATAAAAAAAAAAAAGCTACTGTATTACTAACTACCTTGCTACATCCCAAACTATCATACTTCTACTATTGTATGTTCATCGAGCTACGTTCTAAAAAAAAAGAAACATTAATACTATATATATATATATATATATATAATATATATATTATCGTGCTACTAACGTCCCGAATTATCATGCTTCTACAATCATGTGCTACGTTCGTGCTATGTTTTGTTCTAAAGAAAAAAAGAAACATTATTACTGTATATATATATAAAAAAAAATTAATGTGCTACTAACTATCTTGCTACGTCTCGAACTATCATGCGTTAACTATCATATGTTCATTATCGCACTACGTTCTGTTCTAAAGAAAAAAAGAATCGTTAGTATTGTATATATATATATATAAATTATATATTACTGTGTTACTAATGCTCTCGAACTATCATGCTTCTATTATCGTGCTACGTTCATTATTGTGTTATGTTTCATTCTAAAGAAAAAAGAATCGTTAATATTGTATATAAAAAAATACTATTGTGCTACTATCTTGCTATGTTCCTAACCATCATGCTTGCTACGTTTGTTATCACGCAAAAAGTTAGTATTGCATTATAAAAAGAGAAAGAAAAAAATAAAAAATACTAACGTGCTACTAACTATCTTGCTAGTCCCGAACTATCATGCTTCTACTATCGTTCGTTCGTTATCCGTATCTCAGTTAATCTAATTTCAAAGATACAAAGTGCGCACAAGAATGGAAGCAATTTTCTAAATCTGAAAGATGCAAAGTGTACATAAAGAACTAAGGTCGATTTTTAAAAATAATTGAGACAACTAATTATTAATTCAGTAATAGACAAATTACGAATTTATTACGACATTACGCATTAATATGCAAATGATCAAATGTCGCAATTATTACAGAATTAAAAAGTAACTAATTGTCATTTTTAACAGTAAAACAATTCAGCATTGTCGAATTGTTTTCTCTACACCCTGATCACGTTTTCTAGTTATGACCAATCAAAAATGTTAAGTGCACGAACTTAACATTAAAATACAGTGGCCTACCAAGGTATTGTGGACACTTTTAAAAATTTGTATAAAGCTAAATATAAAAGGTAAAAGGCTAAAAATAAAATTATAAACTTATTAAATCTATATCTTTTTAATAAAAAAAAAAATTATAAAATTCTATGCAAAACTTTTTAAAATAATTAAATTTAAAAAAATTTTTAAATTTTTAATCGCGTTGATTTCCAGTTTTTAATATAGGTTTAGTATAAATTGAATCCTAATTTTTAGTATATATAAAAATTTTTTTTTTAATTTAAGTAAACTAAATCTAATTATTAAATAAAATTTGTTCAGTATAACAAATTATACATATTGTAAAAATTTCAGAATTTTTTAAAATTTTTTCATTAAATTGCTATATATAGGGGTCGTCTAAAGCGGAGCAGAATCACGTGATATATGGCCAATCAAATTATCGAATTTTGATGATCTTCGGCGAAGCAAACATGAAAGAGAAGCGAAAACCTTGAAAAATACAAAAAACGGCAGTCTAAACCTACCTTGGTGTGTTAATTAAAAATGTCGGGAAGGCAATTTTGCTTATATATTACAACTCAAAACCTATATAACTCTAATATAAGATAACCCTAACCCTAAAGTTAATTCGATAAAATATTTTATAAGAATCTACTCCGCTTTAGACGTTCGCTATATATAGTAATAAAATTACCATATTTAGCAATTTTTCAATTTTTATTTAATAATTTAGCTTTTATATTTAATAAAAATATTTTGCTTAATATTTTTTAAAAATCTCTAAAAATTTAGTATTATATGTAATTTGTTATACTGAACAAATTTTACTTAATTATTAAGTTTAATTTACTTAATAAAAAAATTTTTTTATTATATAGTAAATATAATAACTAGTTTTTTAAAAATTACTAATTTCATCTTTGTGTAATATTACACAATATTAATTAATCTTATCTATTTCAAAAAGTACTATATAGAATTTTTTAATCTTTTTTTTATTTAAAAAATATAGATTTAATAAATTTATAATTTTATTTTTAGCTTCTTAACTTTTTTATTTAGCTTTATACAAATTTTTAAAAAGTGTCCACATTACTATGGTAGGCCACTGTAATATATATATATATATGCAGTAAAAATTAAATAATATAGATATAAGGGCCATTAACGCTAACGTTTATTTGGTATAATTATTGCGAATTTTAGCATGTAATCGTGACCATTTATGCCATCCATTTTTTACACGTGCAAAATGATTAGTAAAAATGTACCAGACAATCGTGATATTCCAATTCACATGAACAGAATGATTAGTAAAAATATAACGGACACACGTGATATGATGACAATCTATTATATAAGGAGCAATGGTGTAGATAAACACTATGAGATAAACACTATAGATAAACAAATGAGATAAAAATTAAATTTGATTGGTACGGATTTCCAACTCAGATCACCTGATCATCATACTTCCTCATACGCAGATAGTGTAACTTCGTGTAATGGAAATTCTAGTCCCGTTTATTTATTACAAGCAATTCCGTTCTTTCAAACCCTATAAACTCTCAATACTAATACACTACGCATATCGTTTATTGAAGGTTCGATAGTGCTATATATTAGTAATAGAGTAGCTCGAGTTATAGAACATTCTGTTAGCATTAAATGTTGCATTTGTTTAACTTTAAATATAAATGATAAACAACTTCTTCGAACACAATTTAAAATATCTATTTATATTAGTAATCTAATTCCCGTAGCGAAGCCACGGGTTTACAGCTAGTTTTATTATAAGGAGATATAAATCTCATGCTACTTTATGATCAATTTCATAGTTAATTTCATAAACAATTTACAGCTAAACGAAGCAACTGAACAATTAAATACAATGATGATTATAATTATTATGTGGCTCCATATAAACGGTTTTATAAGTGATTCATAAGCGGATAATAGTTAAGGCAAGCAATTAACCAATCAAATACATTCGTATATTTCAATTTTACCAGAAATCATTAGAGTGATTATCAAACTAATAATAATTGTCGCAGATCATAATTTAAAATGAAATCTACATTTTCTACTTAACCTGCTAGCATTCTAAACCCCACTAATACTTGTTTATTATAATTTTTTTAAAACTAACCCTAACCCTAAACCCTTAATCCTAAAAAATGTACCCAAAAAAATTTAGTTTTCAAGATTTTATACTATAATTTCATTTTAATCTGGATTTCATTATAATCTGCTACAATAATTAGTATAATATGTATTGTTTTATTATTGAGAATTTTTTACGGGTTTTTTTTAAATAATGTCGAAAATTTAACTTTTTTATTTAGCGATAAATGTGGAATACTGTAATCTTTTTTTTTTAAATACAACTAAAGGTACACTTTTTGAGCGAAATACATAATTTTTTTGTACCATATTCTTTTTTTAATCAATAGCTTTTACTATGCTCTTTTCGACAATAACCTCTGTTTTACAAATTTTAATAACTTTATTTTCGTCAAATTTATTTAAAGCTCATTCATATTGTTAAAGAATTTGCTACTTATAAAATAGAATAGATAGAAAAAATCACTCTATTACATTAAAGTATACAATTTGTTCTATCTTTTTAAAAAAATTAGACTATTAATTATTATACTAGTTCGCGAGAAAACTGTATCAAAAGTTACTATTATCTGCAGTAAATTCAGATTTTCATAAAAAATTTTCAATATTTGATTTAATTAGTTCAATGATCACACTAGGAAATCATGCAATAACAATTCTACTTTACCATTGATTATGCAATATCACATAAATGATTGTTATGAAATAATATAATCCCTAAATAAAAAAACCTGCTCACATGTTTATTGCACTTAATACTCATGGATCAAAAGGTAGGAAATATTCCGCGTAAATATAAATCACATGATTAACCAAATATTAAAGGGTATTAATTAGAGAATTGGTAAGATAATAACGGAAGAAAACATTTAAAACTATGCTTTTGGTTTTAAATTGGGATTGGGATAATTCTCTCATATAAAACTGGTTAAAATCAAATTTATACTATTTGATTTATATTATTAGGTTCTGCTTCATAATCATAATTTTAATACGAATTTCTAAACCTTTATAAATTACGGCTGTTAATCGGTCCAGTCCATTCAGGGATCGTGCCGGTACGGTCCTTTTTAGGATGGAATGAAAGAACTAATAGTAAATATCAAATAAACTAAATATTATTATGATAATACGCATTTTGAAACAGCTATAAAATGTTGTTATTTTTTGGTTAAAATTCAATTACAAACCCTTAGTTTGTTCAAAATTAAACTATGTTTAATATATAATGAGAACGGGCTGTTGTTAATATTAATAAAATAGAGAAATTTATCAATGACAGCAATGGCACGATCAGTTGTTTACAATTTGCACTGTATTTGTGCGAAATAATGCCTATGGGCATTATTTTGGAACACGAGTTTGAAACAAGCCAATGATTAATTTAGCTAAGGATTTAATGATAAAAATTATAATTTGCATTTGACCAAATTAACTATTAGCTTGCTTCAAACTCGTGTTCCAAACAACGCCTATATGCAAATGCAAGATAGTGTTCCATGTGAACAACTATTTAGTTTAGCTAGATTAACAGTTACTAAATCACGAAATTTTCTTGATAATGAAACAGTTCGATCTGTTTTGTGTTTAAAATCTTGTTTAATTTTAATTTGCAAAAATTTTTTTTCCTGCTAGCAGGTTTTTTTATATATGTATAAAATTTTATGGTGTTTATAAAATACGTATAAAACTTTTATACTATAACATTTTATACCAATTAAAATTTTTTTTTGATTTTAACTTGAAATAACCTGATACTAATAGTATACTTTTATATTTTTTTTATTAAATATATTACATTTATACATTTTTATATATTTGACAAACATGTAAATGTTAACAATATTATATTAATAAATATTTTTTTTCTATGCAAGTAACATCTAATCGTTTTGTTAATTTACTTTAATGCTTTCATATATTAAGACAATTCTTGTCTTGAATCAGTACAAGATTGAACATTTGCGTGCCCAATTATGATTATATTATTCAATCAAATTATCGAATGTTAAGTGGTTAAAATTGACAAAATATCTTTTTAACTGATTTTAACTATAATGTTCATATTTATGAAGTTAATTAAATAATGTTATTTTGCTATACTAATATACTATAACTTTTTCTAATCTATATTTATGTATAACTAAAATTATCAAATATATTAATTATTGCTCTCTTATATCATATAAGCAAATATTATAAATTTGAAAAGCTTATTGTAAAAGTATTGAAATTTTTTATACTTTATATTGATTATCAGTCTGTCTGGTCTAGCTCTATTCGGTCCTATTCAGTCCTGAACCGCAGTCTGGTCTGGTTTTTTTTAAAAGACTGGACAGTCTTTTAACCAGGACGGATCAGATGGACTGATTAACAGCCCTGTTATAAATTAGACTTTTCTATCACTAATTCTTATAATTAGAATTATAATAACTTTAAATCACGTAATATAATTAAAATTTTTTCATAGTATATTAATCTCACACGCTCTTTTAAATTTACCAAAAAATAGACACTAACTTATATTTATTTAAAAAGAACTTCATTGAACTATATATTACAAGTTATGATAAAAGTATAATAATTAAGATAAATAATGTTTATTTTTTGCTTTTCTTTTTGTTTTCTTTTTTAGTTATCCTATCACTTCTTTTTCTTTTCTTAGGATGACTTTCTTTTTCTTCTTCTTTCTTGGTTATCCTATTACTTCTTTTTTTTTTTTTTTTAGGTTGACTTTCCTCTTTTTTGTCTAATTCTGTATCTTTTCATTATCATCATAATCCAATTGCTCTTCTTTTTCATTTTGAGTATCCAAGTCAACATAATCTGACGATTGTTTTTGATTTCTCTTATGAATCAATTTGTACATCAGGATTTATCAAATTTTCTGACGATTCCGGGGTAGCAGTAGCACTACGGTTAGCCAAGAGGATCATAGGATTAACAACTTTTGGAACTTGAGTTGGTGTAGATTCAATATCATCAGGGATAATGTCAATAATTGATTAAGCACCAGGAGTAGTTGAAGAGTTGAAGAGTAATTTTTGTTAGCATTATAGGTAACAGCTACAGTTTTCACATAGTTAATATTGGTTGCTTTAATCGTTATCTTGCCAGATGTTGAAATTTTAAAGAAACTGATACAAAATACGTACTGTCTAATTTAATATTCGAACCTGAATAGCTCAAATAATTTTGAAATCTTAAGAAACCGCATAATAAAGGAATGTTATTTGCATATTTACACTAGAATTGCTAGTAACAGAATTATATTCAGTACACTTAACACCGAAATGGATAAATTCTCTAAGCTCTTTAGACTTATGATTAACAACCTTAGAAAACATGCAATGAGGGATGTATGGAGGCAGTGTTGTCACTTGGATCAGACCCAGACTCGGGTCAGACCGAATCGGACTCGGATCAGACCGGACATGGCCAATCATGTCCGGCGGACAGCTATATATTGCATATATCAGTTTTTACTTGAATTAACTTCTGAATTGGCGATTTCAATAATTTCTAGAGTTAATGTGCTTTTAGAGCACACTATTTATGAATGGCATTATTAACTACTATAGATAACAAATCTTTTTAATTATATGTTATAATTAATAAAAAAATATCACGATATTGCCTGTTATACAGATTAGCATTTAAGATAAGTATCGGCAATTACAGTTTTTTTTTTATTATACTAATCATAATCAAAATTTTTTTATAGCCTTATTATTGTCGTCATTCGCAGGAATCAGGGAGTCATCTTCTACAAGAGTTGTCATTCACAAGAGTTGCTATCATTGCTTGTGGTAAGTAGAGGTTTAGTTTCGTTTAATTGGATACTAGAGCTTTTTTCTAGTTAGGATAATATTTATTAACACCTTCTTAAAGGTTTTCTATATCATTCATGAGAAGTTTTCTATAGTGTTTTGTGATAATTTTCCATGTTATTTCATACTTTCACAATCTTTAGAAATAAAAATGAATCAAAGATTTGTCTATCCTGCCATTATTGTATTGCAATGTTGTTTCGCGATAAGTTCACTTGGTAATTTGCTATATCGTTAAAGGGTTCACCATTTATAAGTTGTCGATTACATGATTCACCTGCTATAAGATTTTTTCTAGATTTTTGTCTTGACTAACATGCTTGTGGTGAATGAGAAAAAAAAAAGGAGCAACCAAGCACATATTATTGCCAGGTCACATTTTTTAAATATACAATGCACAGATTGTATTCGTTTTTTTTCTCTCAAAACTTTAATACAAATCGATTCATGCTCCTTATGACTATAAAGTTACAGAGTCTTTTTTTACATTACATATGTAGAATTTATTCTTTTAAATTAGTTTTATTTGGTGTAGTTGGAAAAAGTTTTTAAATAAATTGATAAGCAAGTTGGTCAAAAGTGTTTTTGTGTTGTTAATACCATACATCTAATTAAACCTAGAGAATTATAAGTTATATAAATATCGATTTCAATACAAAAAATCTTTGTTAATTTAATTTTTATATGATACAACATATAGTTTTGTTTTATATGGTAGACCGAACATTCAATACTTTGTTACTTGGTGCATAGCACAAATTATAAAAGTTTTAATAAAATAAGCTTGCGTCTTTAGATTAATTTCAATTAGCTTAGTTGTATGAAAAAAATACTCAGACATCAGACAATGTCCATGTCCGCTATGTGTCTATGTCCAACAATTATTGCACAAACAATGTCCGGTGTTAATCCGCAAAGTACCTCTTGGAAATCAAGTCTAATGGAGCAACTATTAACAGGAAATCACGTGAGCACAAAGACACGGAACTGTGCGGTGGTATATCGTAGTTGTTAGTTTATTAATGAGTGAGAGAGTTTATATATAGTGATTTAGCAGTTCGAAAGAGTGTGTGATGTAATTTATGAATACGTAAATATAATGACTTATTGTGACTAAATGTGTACTCGTTTTCTTTAGATTACATTATAAAGATTTGAAAACTTTCATGCAAACTACTCCAATGTAAGCATTTTTCAAATATAATTTATTTTGACATTATAAGTTTTCAATTTTTTATTTTAGTTATAGAATCAAAATGAAGAATGTAATGTCTTTTTATTTATAATAAAGAATTGTAATGGCGATATGCCTACAAAGTGGGGCAGATATCGCCCGCTTATATAACAAAATATTCTATACTAAAAATATGGCTTTCATGCCATGAGTGTCCTATATATTATTTATAATCTATCTATTATTGATAATATTACTCTAATTTCTATTATTTTTACAATATCAACTCTTTGAATTATATATCTTTCTAATGTACTCTATATGGTAGGAGCACCTAATATGGTATAAATGGCTGATCCATCATTTGAGACGCAGTAGTCTTGTGATCCACGTGATAATTTGGCCAGAGTACATTAGCAGGAGTAGAGTTAACACCTCTATCTGGATTTATATATCCTGATATATACTATGTTATATAATATAATGTGTCATAGTGTTTTTATATCCGAATATAAATAAATCCAGATTTAAATTTAATCTGGATATACTATGTTAAAACCGGATTAATCCAGATATAAAAAATATATCCAGATAGAGGTATTAACTCTAAGCAGGAGTAACAATTTTCCCCTTTTAATTACGAGTTTCACAAGTTAATTAATCAAGATCTGATAATCAGCGAATTTTAATTTTGTGGTCATCTCAAGGTTCATGGATGTCATTCTAAAAATTTGGTCAGTTCCCACTTTTTAAAGATGTAGTAGGTCCTTACTACTGCCGTACAATAATGTATAAAGAGTATATTTTTGTACAAGGTTCTTTCTGGTTTAAACGTAGATATTTTCTCAAGCAACTGCCCTACAAAGTAAGCCAAGACCAAGGACTGTTCTTGCTTTCCTTGTCAAATTAATTGCTGCATAGTCATATAAGTAGTACTAACTTGGGTTCTAAGTTTGACAGTTGGATCATATGTAGGAATAATGATTTCAATATCTCGGTTCGTGATGTTTAATAAGTTTGTTAGAACAGTTTGGTAGGTGTATGCCATAGTGTCTCGATTTGATATAGAAATATTTTCCTTATGCCTTTTTCTTATCTTTTTTTCGAATTCCTATTAGTTTACTTGCACTATGTTTTCTCTTTCTTAATAAAGGAAAGACTTACAAGAGCAGCTACTACCTTTCCTGTTATAGTTCGTAGCTTATACATTTCTGGAAAGAGTACGTCATGCATTTAATACAGATCTTTCCACTTTGGTTTTATTTTCTCCATATGTCGTTATCTAGTACTGCGTCGAACAATAGGACCTTATTCCTGATTCAGATAGTCCTATTTTTAGTCATCTTTTCATTAAACTTTTTCTTCTGCTTTAACTGTTTTCTCTCAATTCGTTGATTAGCAATTAACCTCTTTTCATTCAATTCATTTTTTAGCGTAAACAATCGTTCTAACATATTTTTTCTAGGATATTAGAGTTTCTCTAATAGGAGAACCGTGGTTGCCTACCATAGAATGGTTCAATTTTGATAGTTGCTTGTTTCATTGTTCAATAGGCGAACAATGTAAGTGGCACTAACAAATCACATTCTTGTTCCTATGTCACTGATTTGGCAAGTGATTCACACAATGTGTGATTAAATCATTCTACTAACTCGTTAGTCTGTGGATGATATAGCGTAGAAAATAAATGTTTTATTTCGAATGCTTTTAGCAACTCTTTAATATTTCATTTCTAAAATGGGTTCCTCTGTTAGACAAAATTAATTTAGGGCGACCATGACGACATATGATGTCCTCGTATAAGAATTTTAACACCTGCTTGGAGTTTGCAATGTGAATTGGTTTTGCTTCGGGCTACTTCATTGCATAGTCAGTAGCTATGACTATATAACGATTGCCTTGCATAGTTATTGGAGGACCCGGACATCTCTCAACTATCTCTCATATAGATCATAACTGGATTTTGGCCAATTTTGGCCCAATTTGCTAAAAATAACAAAATATATTTGTTTAAATAACTTTTTATCTAGTGATCAGAATTGAATAAACTTTTTTTTTTTAGATAAGCCTCACTGAAAGCTTCATTTTAAAAAAAAGTTTGTTCAAATTGGTTCACTAAATGCCAAGATAATTGGCAAAAACTGTTTTTTGCTTCTTAAATTTCAGGTGTTTTTGCTGAAAAAAACAAATATAACCTCTATACTAGATGTTTTGGGGTCCTGTTATTGGTAATGGTCCGACTATATCTATACTGATTTTTTGGAAGAGTGAGCTCACTGGTATTGGTTGAAGAGACTATGAGATCTTTTTCTTCTCCTTTGTTGGTATTTATCACATGACTGTACATACGTACGAATATTCTTATATATCTGCGGCTAGTAATAGATTTCTTTGATTTTTCCATACATTTAGTCAGCACTGAAATGTCCACCGGTAGGATGATCATGCATTAGGTATAATATTTGTTTTACTTCACTTTCTATAACGACTTTCAATAATTTTCCCTTTAACTGACCTCATCAATCTTTTTTATACAATAATCTGTTCTTGTATTCGAAAAACCTACTTTTTGAACTTAATTTTCTTTTGTCTTTTAGTATTGAGGCCTTGGAATAAACTATCAGTTTCTAGATATAATTTTAACTGTTGATATTCTTCTGGGTTCATTTTAACTTTATTGTCAGGACACAGGTACCTGTGCTAGATTTGTTTCCTCAGATTTTACTAAATACGTTCTACCTTTTATGTAGCGTTGATTTCATCTTCTGTTACCTATATTCTTCTACTAATTCTTTTTGTTCAATGTGCCCTTCTTCACACATTGGTGTCATGACTAGCCTAAATCGATATCACATCCACAATGCTACCCTTATTTTATTTTTTTTTTATATATATATATAGAGCCAATATGTATATATGCCTATTACAAAAAATTATCTATTGAGCATAAATTGTTCCTTTTTTTTCCCTCTTNTTTTTTTTTTTTTTTTTTTTTTTATTGTATATGTTTAATGTACCTTAATTCATTCTCTTCTTTCTATTATAGGATCATCTCATTTATAAGGGCTATTAATACTTCGATTATGGTGGCACTTAGTCCACTTTGCTGGATTGAGTTTACATCTAGGCTGGCTCGTTGGGCTCCTTTTGCAACCTACTGTTGCAGAGTAATTAAAACTACTAGATCATTGACGATGAGCAAAAATGTGATATACTCTACGTGGTACAATGCTCTTCGGAGGTCGAGCCTTCTTGCGGCATAATGGGTACCGAAGGTAGGATGTAGGATGTAAGTACAGGTAATATTCGTGGCCATTGTCTATATAGGTTTCCACAAATACTAATTTTTTTTGATATCTAGGACTTACCAACTCAAAAATCATCATGGAAGTAGTATTGGCATCTAATTGATTATCATTCTTGTCAGTGGTATGCTCTTCTTCGCTATTCAGAGGCATCAACTCTTCAGGGATCAGTAATAAGGATTCATTAGAAACGTTCATCATATATACATAAGTTTCCTCATCTCTTTCTTCAGGTTTTATTTCTTTTAAAGAATTAATAACTTCATATAATTCTAGGTTAATTCTTTGTCTGGTACCATGTTTACGTTTAGTTCTCTCTAAATCTTTCTCTGCAGTAATTCTTGCTATGCCATATTTAACAACTGTTCTCGAAGCAGAATGAGTTGTTTATGCTCGTGGGCAATTAGTTTATAATTGAAGAAATAGTATAGATAAACGAGCTCCTTGAGGTCTAATTTAGTCAGAGCATAGTAACCTCTTAACCTTTTGTGTTTATACACATAATAGGTGTCACCATAGTAGATAGTTCTGCCCTTATACCTAAGATTCTTACAATATCTAGCACTTATTCTAGAAATTCTAACTTCTTTTTTCTTTTTATTTTTAACTTTTTTAATTCTTTTTCTTTCTTCTACTTCTTTTGTTGGTTTTTCTAGGTTGGTCTTTAGGTTGCTGGCATTTATCAGTTCAGTTCACCTCACCGACGCTTATTTCATAGACATAACATTTCACCGACAACAATTTACCAACATGTTATTTCACCGATATTTATTTTCCATTTCACTGACAGTTTATTTCACTAAAGCTTATTTCACTGCCAAATAATTCTGGTCATTGTCATTAGGGTCTGGCTAGAATTAGAGTTAAGGTCAGGCTAGAATTAGGGTCTATGAAATGAGCTTTGGTGAAATAAATGTCAGTGAAATAAACTTGTTAGCAAAATAATTGTCGGTGAAATAAACATGTCAATGAATTTTTGTCGGTAAAATGTTATGTCTACAAAATGAGTGTCAGTGAAGTGATACGTATTCACTAGTGATGCCACCGAAATTGATTTTTGAAAAAGGCCTATTTCGTCTTCATTAGAGAAAATTAAAATTTTTATAAGGAAGAGCAAATAAAATTTATATAGATATGTTCCTTATAATTTCGTCTATTCAAAAAAAGTATCAAATAATTTCGTCATTCAAGTAAAATAGGTCAAAAACAATTTCGTCTTCAAATTTTAATTTCGGGTTTTAGAACTCGAAATGCTTTCGTCCTCATATATAGTATTCACATTTATTACCTAATATCTATTTACTATAGGGGCTTACTAGAGTTGTTGGTGAAACTAGTTAGTTTCACCAGGACGCATCGGTGCACCGTTGAAAATTTGAGTTTTTTATAATTATTGGTGCACCAGTTTCGGTGCACTAGTCTCGGTGCACCATGGTGCACCATTGAAGATTAGTTTCACCTGCAACTCTAGGGCTTACCCCAATCCAGGTAAGATCTATAAATAGAATTTTAGCCAATCAAATTTAACTAAAGTAAGATATTTCTTGACCCCATCTCCTAAAATATTACCTAATAAATGTCAGTGCCCTTAGGGCAGTGTCATTAATCACCTGATTATTTTTTATCAGAGGCCTACCCCCCTCCCTCTTCCTTAATATATAAATAGTCAGGTTCTTATATATAATTTCAACTTTTTTTACCCCCCTCCCCCCCTAAAAAATCACCTGATTTTTGTTACTCCCCTTACGGCGCTTGCTCTTATTTCCTTTTTGTATCGTATAATCTGAACAATGCGTCAGCATTATTATGTTTCCTGCTGGCTCTGTGTATTATAGTGAAGTTGTAGAGTTCAAGGCGTAGCATTCACTATGCACGTCTTCCTTTTAATTTGGTAGTTTTCAACCATTTAAGAGCAGAGTGGTCAGTCACCAAGTAAAAGTGGGTAGTACCTAGGTACTGGTGATAATTTCTGCTCCTGTTAGGCTTCTACTAACGTATACTACTGCATACTCCTTTTTTTCGTCAGTCAGCTGGGCTAACATGGCACCTAAACTGGTACCTGAGGCATCGGTATAAAGATAAAAAGGCTTAGAGAAGTCGGAATACCAAAGGATCAGAGCAGAAACTAGCTTTTGCTTTAGAGCTTTAAAGGTTTCTTTTTGTTCCATTTTCTACTCATAAGCTTTTTCCTTTTTTAATAGGTCATGTAATAGTCATACTACCTTGAAGAAGTTTTTAATAAACTTTCTGTAGTATGAGACAAGGCCAAAAAACCTGCATAATTGTCGTAGGTTGGTAGGAATGGGGAAGTCCTTTACTTTTATTATTTTATTTTTATCAGGTAAGGTCCCTTTCTGTGTTACTATATGTTCAAGAAATTTTATTTCTGGGAGAAAAAAATAACATTTTTTCTTATTTAATTTTAGGTGGGCTTTCTTCAAAACGGCGAAAACCATTTTTAGATGGTGCATATAATTCTCAAATGTCTTAAAGTAAATAGTGATATCGTCAAGGTACACTATAACGAACTCTCTCTTATACTCTTCCAAGACTTTGTCCATGAGCCATTGGAAGGTCACCAGGGCATTGTACAGACCAAATGGCATTATGCTAAACTCATAGGCAGTGTTGTCACTTGGACACTTTTTGGACATTTTGGACATTTTTTCAAATTAAAATTACTTAAAATTTTATTAAGATAATCTATTTTAATTTTTTCACCAATGAGTCCAGCACCTAAAAAATATATAATAATATATTTTTTTAAATTACTTTATTGATTAGTTAAACATGGGACATAGGCTTGGACGATTTTGGACAATTTTGGACATTGGACAAAAAACATAGTATGGACACGTTCAAGTGACAACACTGCTCATAGGTGCTGAATTTAGTAATGAAAATTGTTTTCTTTTTATCTTCTTCCTTCATAGCAACCTGTTAGTAACCACTAGCCAAGTCTAAACTAGAAAACTACTGGGCACCCTGAAAAGCTTCGAGCACTTCTTCAATTAAGAGTAATGGGTAAATGTTCTTTTCCATTATGCTGTTCAGTTTCTGGTAGTCAGCACATAGTCATTTTTTTACATTTTTTTTTAGCACTATGACGACCGGTGAGGACCATGGGCTCTTATATTTTCTTATGATGCTTTTTCTTCCATGGCTTTGATCTCTCTGCTTAAGGGTAAGGTATTTTTTTGGCTTGTGTAATATATAAATTTGCAAATCTCCTACTTCTGATTGGCCAAACTGCTGGTTTGGCCAATTAGAAACAGAAGATCTGTAAATTTATATATTATACAAGCCAAAAAAATACCCTACGCTTAAGAATTCTTGTTCGTCTTTGGAGGTACAGTAGTATGTTTGGCTAATAGGCTTAGCACAATCTGTCATGATTTTGTGATAGGTTAGATTGATATAGCTGAGTCCTAGAGCTTGGCTCTCTTTAGCAATATTTTCTGCGAATATAGCCTCATTGGTTTCAATGCGTTTACAATTACTTTCTCCTTCTTATTTAGATAGTTTAGAGATACCCCAAATATCGTATCATTGCTAATTACGTCCACTTCGGTTAAGTATATGGCAGGGTTATCATCTACAATAGGCTTCATATCTCCTTCTATAGTTTTGTCCTACCCCAACCTTTCGAGTAATAAGTTTCATATTCCTGTAGTTCTTCCTCAAATTCAAGTTCATCAGCAAATTTTATATATAGATATATATCGATTACTAACTGGTAAGATATATATCGATACTCATCACCCCTGTCGATTACTATCGATAGTGATAGTAATCGATTAATATCCGGTTAATACCCTGTCGATTACTATCGATAGTGTTAGTAATCGATATATATCCGGTTATATCGAATATGATATCAATTAATAATTATTATATTTACATAATCATACTTTTTGAATATTTTACAGGTTTTCGCAAGTTTTCGCAATTTAATTATAAATTTTTTTTTATTTATTATTATTATTATATAATATTTTAAATTATTAAATATA
>QKWP01001808.1:6547-31845 GCA_003550325.1 Gigaspora rosea | reverse complement strand
ATGATCTGGGGATGAAATTTTTGTAACGTGGTCAAAACACTGTGTAATCGTTAAAGATCTGTTAATCGTTATATATCGTTTCAAGTAATTACCTGTGTAATCGTTAAAGATCTGTTAATCGTTATATATTGTTTTAAATAATTCTGATTATAATCGATTTGTAGATATATAACGATTTAATATAGAAAATAATATATATCGATTTAGATATATATCGATTTTTAACCGGTTAATCGATATATATCGTTATTTTTTAATCGATATAAAACTATTAACTGTTATATATCGATTAATATCTATACATAAAATTTTCTGATGTTCTTTTATCAGGTTATTCACTCTGTCCTATTCTTATTTATTTCCAATCCGCAGGGGTTGATCATCTGAATAGGTAGTAAAAATAGTTATCTCTACTTCCCGTATTCTATCCTCAAGGTTCTAGCATTAAAGTTCCATTGGGCTTGCACAGACCCTGAAAAACTCTGATACAACTCAGATCTGAGTTTGTATAATTTTAGTAGTATTTTAGCCAAATAGATGTATAAAATAGAGTAAAATTTGAAAATTTACTATATAAAAATGCAACGTTTAATGAATTTCTATACAAAATTTTCTTTTTTAGAATCATCTGAGTTGTATCAGAGTTCTTCGGAGTCCTGCTTGCACCTTTTCAACCAGTCGGTGCCTAGAAGGAGAGTTTCTTCCGGAGATTCAATTACTTGTAGTGATACAGGTACAAGTACGTTTGTACAGCCAGTTTTACTTCACTTATCTTACCCAACGCCCTTTCCCTTTGTCCATTTGCCATCACTACCACTACTTTAGAGTGTGTGTCGATATTTAGATTCAACTTTCTACATAATTTGTTTATAATAATGCTTATTGCGGTCCCCAAGTCGAGAATTGCTACAAAGAGGTTTCTCTTGATCCGCACGTGATATTTTGCTGCGGTTGTTCGACCCGATCCTAAGTAATTCATTCTGGTCACCAATGTTGGAAATTCAAAAAAATTTTATGATTTTTGTGAACATAATTTTTTTTATAATATTTACATCAAAAATAAATATGATCACATAGTATAATTTAGGCTTTATAATATAATGACTATTTGCAATTGACCAAAAGTTGATTATATCTAAAAATAAGCTACTCACAGATTTTTTGTGTTCAAAATCGTCCAAAAAAAGGTAGTTTATTTTTGAAATATATGGTAAATATAATCTTTATATTAATAAATTATAAATAAGAAATTATAAAAATTAAAATTTATATTCATACTATGTGAACATAAAATATAAAATTTTTGATTTTTTATGTTCATACTATGTGAACATAAAATATAAAAACATTGATTATTTAAAAAAATTTCTGTTCACTGTGAACATATGATTTCCAACACTGCTGGTCACATGATTTACAGTCGTAACCTTGGGTAGTTGTGAGTTACAGCGTAGAATCTTGGCAAGGTTCCTTCTTTGATTGGAATAGTACAGTATTTGGGCAATAGTTGCACTGGTCTGCATATTTAAGATATCATCTGCTATGTTATATAGCTTAACCTGGTCTACCACTAATGGTTGTCTCTTTAACCTCTGTTTTTTGTAACAGGTGTAAGGTCTGTGACTTTCTCCGTTTGCATGGAAATAGGCTTGGTCCTTCTCTATAGGTTAAATTCCTTTTGGGATTCTGATCTTTTTGTTCTATGATTCTGTTGGTTCTTATTATACAGCATAGAGTGAGCCCTGAATCCTGTATACACTTGTTCTTCTTTTGTCGAATATTCGTTATCTGTTTTTACCATGCCATGTTTACCCTTCTGTTTTCTCTGTTGTCAATATTGTTATGTGCACTGTGGTTAGTCCTTTTTGCCCTACAGTTACGTGCTAGATGATCCATTTCCTGTATATATAACATCGACGACTTTCGGGACCTATATAATATGGATTTGACCTGGGTGTGGAGTGTCTAGGGGCTAGTTATCTTGGGTCGCAATTGCCGAGGTGAGGAAGGCATAGTTAAGTACATTTGTTGCATTTTTGGATCAACAAGTTTATATCATCTTCTATTTTCCTCTCTGGGGCTTTTTCTTTATCCAACTTATTTTTATTTTTTTTTTTTATTTTTTATTTTTTTAAAATACCAGAGTTAAAACTTTATTTAAGTAAAATAATAAATTTACATTTAAAGATTTCAGAACTACATTTGTGTTACTGTAAAACAGGCACCCAATGTGACATTATACCTTCTATTTTCTANTAAAGAAAAAGGGTTTCTATGAAAACAACTAGTATAAATAGTTAAACTAGCAATACTACGTATTATATCAGTAAGGTTGCCAGGAGAGGACGAATATCTAAAGCTAAAAATAAGTTTAAAAATAGTATTTTTATACTGGGGTAAGTTAAATTGGGTATAAATTTTAGATATTTGATAAAAGTATTCTAATGATTTTCCAGAGAAATCACTAACAGGATATTCAGCACAATACCACTGATAGAAATTTTGAAAATTTTTGGGAATAACAGTAGTTATTGGGTAGCAAATAATACAAGAGTCGTCTATTTGACTTAAAGGGGAGTCTGAGAAATGTTCCTGCTGATGTATAAATAATTTTAAAAGATATCCGTCAAAGTTAAATTGCATAAAATAATAACTAAGATGATAATAATAAGGAAAATAACAGGAGAATAGAAGGGTTTCAACGATCAAAAGCTTGGGTTTGCTTTAATTGAGCACAATATAAGTCTGCTAATCGGAGGGTTTTCAGGGAAAAGACAATAGTTCCGTCTTTTTGTTCAGCAGAGTCAACAAGTTTATCCAATTCTTGTTCAAGATATTTCTTGTAGAAAGGAGCTTTCCAGGCAAGAGTATTTTCAATGTGTGCAGGTGTATTTGGGGTTGCAATACCTTTTCTAGGCATCAAATTTTCAAGTTGGTTTGGTTGGTTATACTTCAGTATTTAATTCCGAACGATAGTTTTGCGAAGTATGTCACGTGACCAAAAATTTCTTTCTTGACGTCCAAAAATGCCGTCAACACGATTTACGGATTCCAGAGGCGTTTTCGTCCTAAGATAAGCTTAGTACAAAAGATGCGAAATCGTCCAAAGGATATACAATCCAAATTTCAGCTCAAACGGAGCAATATTGATTGACTTTACTTAGTGGCAAACGTTCCACGAAGTCAACGTTTCAAATTTTATTTTCCCAAAAGTCAGCACAGGTGGAGAAAGTATCTCACAGTCACCACCAATTTGTTATCCTAAATCCACTTCTTCAAAGATATTAGGTAACTAGAGCGATCTTATACAGTTAACACTTTGTGTAACCTCACTTTGTTACTGTGATATATCTAAGTCGGAAGGCGTTTTTTAATAAAACTTAACAAAGAAGATTTAAGGCAATTTGCAATTACGAAAGAGGCTACAATTAGAAGTATATGAGGATACTAATAATTGTTTAATTTGTGTAGTTAATAGTTGTTTTTATTATTGAAAGAGTATGAAGACTCGATGTTGAACTTGGGGTCCACATCGGCCGCTTTTATACATTTTTGTTTTTCACAAATGTAACGGACTATATCTATTACATGTGCAATAAATGCTATATCTACTACTAATAAAATATATAGTATAAATGATATAAATGTAATATATGAAATAAATGATATATGTGTTATAAATAAAATATAGAGTATATATGCTATAAATATGACATGTTTTATAAATGCCATATATGCGTTTTGGCGCGCAGTAGATCACCTAGCCAATCAAATTGTAGATCCGATACTTGATCATCTATTGGTTCCGATCTTGGTAACCAATGGTCGTACAGGGATGATCTACAGCTCATTCGAACCGTCTCATTGAGCTGAGTCGAATGGTGGTTGTTTCATCGAATTCTAATCACTGGATCGAGAGTTATGCCCGTTTTTGTGTAATTTTTTTTATAGGTCAACAGTATACAGTTTGTTAGAGAAAAACTTTGTAGAAACCATTTTTCTATAAAGGGAGAAAAGTCTATATATGATATATCTGGTGTGGCTGTAGTTGTTGTATGAGATATATTTGGAAAGAAATATTTCTTTCTTTTTATTTTTGAAATAATATTACGAGCATGTTCCCATTGGTGTTGAGAGATATTTCGTAGAGACCAAATGGTATTTTGAAACCAATCTAAAAGATTATTAGACAGGGAAGTAAGGAATAATTTAGTTTGTTTAGTAGTGAGTAATTTAATGTTTTCAAAAACATTAGAAGAATAAATTCCAATAATATAGTATAGAAGAAGATTATATTGTGGAGTATGTATATGAAGTGTGAATTGGAGAAGAGTATTGAGAATTGTTAATGGAGATATGGTAGTAATTTTGAGAGAAATAAGTGTATCCGTAATTATATTAATAACAGATTGTTGAATATTATTGTTATTGTTTGAACAGAGGAGTAAGTGTAAAGTATCTTCAGTATCTAAACAGCAGCAACATTTTGATGTAGGATATAAATAAAGATAATGAATATGAAGATTTTCCATAGTTGGAAGATTGTTAGTTAAAATTTTAATTCTAAAAGAATATTTAAAATGATTGTGTTCAAGTGTATTTAGTATATCAAAACATAATGTCCAATTAATTTTAGGTACAGTATATTTTTAAATATTTTGAAAGTAGACCAGGAATATAGTTCTTGTATAGTATATTTATTTTTGATAAAGGTTCGTATTTTGAAAGGAATAAGATGACTATGGCATTGAAAATAGATTGGTAAATTTAGAACATTATTAGTAATTTTAAGTATTGGTTTATTAGTTTCTACGTTTTGCAAGTAAGTTTGCTTGATTGTAGAATGAGTTAAGGCGTGATTTGACTTTGTGTAGAGTAAATGAGATGTTTTTGATAGATTTAATATAATTAATAATAGATATAATGTCCCAATTTTTGTTTTGTATAGGTTTGGAGAAGTGTGTTTGTTTTAAATTTTTGATTGCAGTATTGTTAGCTAAATGGATATTTAAATAGCTATTATTAAGAGTTGCAAGAAGAAGAGAAATAATTGCTTCAAGTTCAGTTCGTGTTGTATCAGTGTATAAATTAGTTGCTGCATTAAATTTGATAAAAGTGTAATTTTCGCAAATCCAGCCAATTCCAGATTTGATATTTGATAATTGTGTGTTTTGTATTAAGGCATTGGTATAAAAGTGAAGTTCCTGTGAACTGAGATTTTGAATAAGTGGTAGAAAGCTAGTAAGTTGATGTTGATAGGTAGTATGATTGGTTAAATTATGTATAAGTTGTGGTTCTTGTGTAGGGATATAAATTTGTGGTATAGGAGGAGAAGAAGTTGTGGTATTGGTAAGGGTGAATATATGGATTAGAGCAAGAATTTCTTTATAATTTATTTGAATATGTATTGGATTATTAGATATACTAATTTGGTTATAGGGCAAATTAAATGATGAGAAGGTATTTGAAGAAAGAAAAGTATTGGGTAGTAGTTGTGTGAAGCCTGAGTCTGAAGGTTTCATATTATATGTTGCAGTTTTTGATAGAGAGGTCTGGTGTGATAAGAAAATACTATTGTTAGAGTTATAGTGTATTTGTGTAAGGGAAAAGGGAGTAGGAGATAATAAAGGAGAAAGAAGATATGTTGTATTAATGAAAGAGTAATTGAGGGTAAGTGGAGATGAGGCCAAGTAGTTATGATTGTTTTCTCTTGTATAAAATTAAGAATATTAGAAAACCATAAAGGTTGTCAACCCTTAGTGGCTTTGTTAGTACATAAGTAAATATTATTCCATGGAAGAATATATTCATTGTTTGCAGTAGTAATTTGTTCATTAAATAATAATCGATTATTTCTCAAACTATTGATTATAGAAGTTTGTGGTTGTGAAGGGAGTATATCATAGATTAGATGTAGATTAGAGAAGAAATCTGGAAGGTGCGAATTAAGTGAAAGATTTGATAATGTAATATTGTTTTTAGCTAATTGTGAGAGTTAAAAGATAAGTGTAAAGTTTTTAGTTTTATGAATATAGGAGATGAGTAAGCTTTGGGTGAGATTGGGAGACTATACTTTGGCTAGCCATGATTTAATACGTGTAAGACCAATTTTTTAAGGATTGGACTAGAGTTAAAAATATGTTCAATGTTAGCAGCACTTGTTTTTTGAATCAAATTGCTAAGAGTTGGTAAATTAATAAATGTTATAGGATTTCAAGAACTATATTGTTAGTGTTTTTGGCAATGGAAAGCATTTTCTTGGTTTGAATAGTAAAAAGGTAGCATAGTTTGGTTTGGAGGTTATTGTGAATAATGCATATTTGTAGAAGGTATTCAATAGAGGGTTGGAGTATGAGATTAAAAAGAGNATTAAATGTTATAGGATTAGTAAGAACTATATTGTTAGTGTTTTTGGCGATGGAAAGCATTTTCTTGGTTTGAATAGTAAAAAGGCAGGATGGTTTGGTTTGAAGATTATTGTGAATAATGCATATTTGTAAAAGGCATTCAATAGAGGGTTGGAGTATGAGGTTAAAAAGAAACGAGATTTGTAAAGGTGTAAGTTTTTTGTATTTTATTAGACAAATAAAGTTTTCAATTTTGTTAATAATAGTATCAAATATTGGTTTGGTTGAACCATTTCTATCAAGATAGATACCTAAATATCTAATGACATCATTAGGTTTTCTGGGTAGAATAGGTTGATTATTAAATAAAAGAGGAGTTGTTTGGGATCTATAGGATTTAGATCGAATATGAAGTAGATCAGATTTTGAAGGGTTAACTTCTATATTATTAATTTTGTAGAGTTCAGATGTGTCATTAAGAATATTTTGCATAGTAGTAGAGCTTTCACAAAGCCATGTTGTATCATCCATGTAAGCTAATGGTAGGATTAAAATACTACTAGTATTAGTATTAGTAATTATGTTAAGAGGGGATTGTGAGTCAATTTTGAGTAAATAGTTTTGGTATTTTTGATGGATGAAGGTAAGGATTGGGTCATAGTAAATTTTCCAAAGTAAAGAAGAATAGGTTTCTCCTTGTTCTATTCCAGACTGGATATTAATAGGGGAGGTAAGACCATGAGCAGTAATAATTTTTGCTTGTCTTGATGAGTGTAGTTCAGTAATCAGATTGATGCCTGAATTAGGAATACCAATTCTTTTGCAAGTATCTTGTAATCGTGAGATGTTGATTTTGTCAAAAGCTTTTGACATATCTTGAAAAAGAATCCAGGCTTCTTTGTTGTGTATTTTATAGTGTTCAGTAGTATTATGGAGAATTTGTATAGGAATATGAGTTAAGGAGTTTTTAGAAGTAGCGAAATTTAGGTTAGGTAAAAGATAATTATTAGAGATAATTTGATCTAAACGTTTAGTAAAGATTTTGGTAAAGGTTTTTTTGAAAGGTTCAATAAAGAAATTGGGTGAACTTGATTGAAAGTAAAGTCCCAATTAGATTTTTTTGGAATAAGGAAAATATTAGATGGTTTTCAGTCTGTAAGAACTTTTTGAAGTTGGAAGCATTTGTTAAAGAATTTTTTAAAAAGTGTTTGTGCTTTGTGACTAGCATTTTTGATATGTTCATAGCAGATTTCAGAGGGCCCTGCTGCTTTTTGGTTTGGAAGATTTGTTAAGATATCTTGCCATTCTTGGTTTGTGATTTCCTAAAATAAGTTATTGTAGTATTCTTCATATTCAGGATGTGGTTCATAGAGATAGTAAAATTCAAAGAAGTGTGAAATTGGTTGGAGAGGTTTTTCTTTAAAGTATTCAGTAAAGTGATTATGAATTGCATTAAGAATTTCATTATGTTCTGTAAGGAGTGAGTTTTCAATAGATAGTCTATCGATATATATATTATTGTATTTTTCAAGGATTTTTTTGTAGAAAATTTTGGAATTTCTAAAAAGGATTTGTTACGGTTTTCAATTTTTTGTTGAATCTCTTTGTAGGTAGTTTGTTGTTGTTGAATATTAAGGGCAGTTTTAATTTGTTGAAATTCTTCTTTAATTTGTAATAAAGGTAGGTGTTGATAATTAAAATAGGCAGTCAGAGTATTGTGAAATATATTTTTTACAGAGTAAAAGAAAGTTAGAGGAGAAAAAGTAGGTTTTGAGATATTGTATTTCTTTAAATCTATAGAAAAGAGGAGTTTGTTTTGATGTTGAGGTTTCTTTGATTTCTTTAATAGTATTAATTTTGTGAAAAGGAATATGTTTGGTAGCAGCTTTAGTAAGAGTTTTTTAAAGTTTATTCCAAAAATTGTTAAGTTGGTTTTGGTTAGCAATTTGATCTATTTGTATATGTAGTTTTTGCAAATTGGGTGTGGTTTGGTTTGCATAATTTTCTAGATCTTTTTTGGTGCTATTTTTCCAAAGAAATTTTTTCCCTTTGTGTTGTTTGTGTGGTTTTGGTTTGTTGATTATAACAGATAATTCTAGTGTGATAGTATTGTGATCTGATTCAAAAAGATTGTTTGAGAGAATATTTGTATAATCTATATTTATAATACTCAGATTAGTCAGATTTGATCTATTCTACTCTGAATATTTGAACGTTGAAATGTAAAATTTTGGGAGTTAGGGAAGAAAAAACGATAGATGTCCTTATATTGGTGACTAATAAGATATTTAATAAGTTAGATTTCAGGAATTGATGTTTTCTTTGATGGTAAATGGTCAATACGAGGGTTAGGAACACTATTAAAGTCTCCCATAATTATATATCAATATTTAGAATTTTGGCACAGTGTGATAATTTGTTCTTGTATTTCTTTTCAGAGTTGTTTTTTCTCAGTAGTAGGAATATAGATTTGAAGCAGTCTAATAGGAGTGTTTTTAAAATGAAGGTCAAGACCTATTATATGGCCATTAAAATTGTGAGTACGAGCGACATATTTGGAGATTTTGTTGTGGATAAAAATCCCTACAACAGCTTGATGTGGATTGGAAAAGGAGCTCCAGAAGCTAGTATAGTTTTTGATTTTGTTGTTTAAAATTTGCTATCTTTTTGGGTTAAATGAGTTTCTGAAAAACCAAAAATATCATATAGGTTTTGGTTTAAGGTTTCTTCAATTAGGAGCTTTTTTGTTGGTTGTAGAAGACCATTTGTATTAAGTGAGGCAATTTTTATAAGAATTGAGATATATTCAGGTTCAAGTGTTATAGTTTGATTTGGTATATATAGGGTATATTAGGATTGTTTATATTAGTTTGAGTATTAGATATAGGATTTGTATTAGTATTGGGATTTAATGTTGTATAATGTTGTAGGTTGGGTGTTGAGAAAAAGAGATTATCTGTGAAGATTGGTATTTGGAATTTGTTATTGGGCGATTTAAGTTTTATATCAAAGTAATATAGTAAATCTTCAAAGGGTGGAAATATTATGTAATCTGGTATAAAATTTTCATATGAAAGGTAAATGTGTGCTTCTGTGAAAATATGATCAAATCGGGGATGTGGCTTAATAGAAATTTTTATATATTGGTTTGAATAAAACATAGGATAATATTCTTGTATATATTGCAAAAAAGAACCCACAGTTTGTGGAGAAAGGAGTGCTTGTAGTCAATGATAGTAAAGAAATTTGTTATAACATGTTTTTGGGTTGTATATTTCATAAAGGTTAGGATTGGGATTGATGTAGTTTCTTTTACTTAAAGAGTTAGTGGGTAGTTCAATTTCTTCATTGCTAAAGTCTTTTTCAAGTAATGATTCATCATAGATTTCTGATATTGAATAGTTGTTAGAACTGGTAGCAGTTAGGGATAGAGAAGGATTAAAGGAGAGTTGTACTTCAGAAGGTAATGAAGATATGGTATCTGAAGTACTATAGTTGTCTTCTGTAAAAGCGCTCGCCGTATACTCAGTTCTCACAGTTGTGCAAGAAGCTAAAGTTTTCTCTATATGTTGAGTCTGACCATTGTTAATTAGTTCTTCCACGTAAGTTTTATGCAATAATTAAAGTTGTTCAAAAGAATAAAATATGCCTATTCTGAAATTTTCATACAAATTGAATAACTTTTTATTAGTGCGGTTTTTCATTTTATGTATCAATAAATGTTGCAAATTATAATTTAAAATAAAATCAACATTTTCTACTTAACCTGCTAACCTTCTAAAACCAACTAATACTTGTTTATTATAATTTTTTTAAAACTAACCCTAACTCTAAACCCCTAACCCTAAAAAATACACACCAAAAAAATTTAGTTTTCGAGATTTTATACTATAATTTTATTTTAATTTGGATTATATTATAATCTGCTACAATAAATATAGCTAAAAAATTTGAAATTTTTTAAAAAAACATAAAATAAAAATATATATATATAAATTTTAGAATAAATGTATTTTGTTTTTCTGAAAAATATTTATTATTGTATAATAATTGATTTGCATAGTATTATTTTGACTTTTATATATAGAAACAATCAATAATCATATATAAGAATTTTTTAAAATAAATTTTAAAAAAATTTTATATGTGATCATTGATTGTCGCTATATATAAAAGTCAAAATAATAATGGGTGTGGTGACTTAGAGAAGTTGGTAAGTTGTCACCCCCAAGTAGCAGGTCTAGGGTTCAAATCCTACTGGTGACACTTTTGAAAAATTGACCTGTATTCTAGTAATCGTTTCTTGTCGATCGGTTGGGTACTTTACCTATAGTCCTTGGTAACCATCTTGAATGGGTACTTTCGGGTGAAGTTGTGCCTCATGATACAAACAAATCCAAGAAACTGGGGAAACAGAAACCAATTTGGCAAGACCCGAGTAAGGAGGTAGTGAAGATCTTTGACGGTGCTACCAAAACTAGAATATTGAAATGGAGCTGAAGAACCAGACATCAACCTTAGGGACAAGGTCTACCAATCTGGCCGCCGGATCAGGTACCGGAGAAAAAGAACCTATGTTATAGAAGTTGGTACCAGGAGGAGAAAAACTATAATGGCACCTAATGCCAGGTAGATCAACCCAGTAAAGTATATTGGACATTTTGTGGACATCTTGGACATTTTTTCAAATTAAAATTACTTAAAATTTTATTAAGATTATCTATTTTAATATTTTAAAAATGAATCCAGCACCTAAAAAAATATATAATTATATATTTATTAAATTAATTCATTAATTATTTAAGTCTTGGACATAGGCTTGGACAGTTTTGGACAATCTTGGATGTTGGACAAAAAACATAGTGTTGGACACGTCCAATGACAACACTGGATCGACCCTTCTGGGCCAACTAGATTGGAAGTCTAGGACGTATCAGTAAAAGACCGATAGCAGATAGGAAGTGATGGTTGGTACTGGGGTTGGAGCAAACCTTACAAGGCAGAAGTAGGTAATGATAGCAGTTTGACCGCAAGTTGCTTGCCTCAGTGAGTGTGTAAGTTACCAAAGTGTAGATAATACCTGTGTGGGACAGGAACTGCTCTACCAAGTTTTTTGTGAGGATAAGCAGTACTAAGGGTGGTGATTAGTATCCAGTACGAACTCCAGGTCTAGAACTGGTGGCTGTGCTGAGGATACAAGATGGGTTGGCAGACGGAACAGGGACCAGAGAGTTTAAATAGGCAATTCCCATAGTTGGGTTGCAGGTATGGCAGCTAGTGTAGAACCTTAGAGCAGACTATTTAAATTAGACACCAAAAGTGTACGTGTGGCTAGATGTATCCTCGTCTTTGTAACAAATATCGGTATCCTCTTAAGTAGGATACTAATAGCTCTAATATCTTGAATAAAAATTCCCAGTTCCCGAAGACAGACACTTTGAAAAAAAAGTCAAAATAATAAATACTATGTACAATAATTAAAATTATTTAGAAGAATAAAATACACCTCTCTAAAATTTTTTACAAATCAAATAACTTATATATCTAAAAAATTTGTAATTTTTTTTAAAGAAATGTAAAATAAAAAAACTGTATTAATTAAAAGTTATTTGATTAGTATAAAAATTTTAGAATATGTATATTTTATTGTTCTGAACAACTTTATTTATTGTATAATGATCAATTTTACACAGTATTATTTTGACTTTTATATATAGCAATGATCAATAATTATACAATTATTGATTATTGCTATATATAAAAGTCAAAATAATACTATGCAAATTGATTATTATGCAATAATAAATATTGTTCAGAAGAACAAAATATATTTATTCTAAAAATCTTTATATAAATCAGTTGATATTTCATTAATACATTTTTTTATTTTACTTTTCTTTAAAAAAATTATAGTACAAATTTTTAGCTAGATTTGTTAATATGTAAAATAAAAAACTGTAATCCAATTTGTATGAAAATTTTAGAGCAAGTATATTTTATTCTTCTAAATAATTTTAATTATTGCAAAAAGTTAATTTAATTAGTAAAATTGTGATTTATCTATATAACAACTATCTATAATTATATATAAAATTTTTAAAAAATACCTCTACAGTATTAAATCACTTTTTTTATATCATTTATAATTTGTGCTTATATAGGATCTTTGCTAACAAAATAACCTTCTAAGGCTATATTGATTTTGTGAATAAAATTAAATTTGCTGGCTATCTAGTAATCCAATTTGAATGTATTTTTTTTAATTTGTAGATTCTATTGAGATTTACAAAATAAAAAAATGTTTATTCAAATTGGATTACTAGATAGCTAGCAAATTTGATTTTTTTCACAAAATCAAAATAGTCTTGGAGAGTTACTTTAATAGCAAAGATCCCATATAGAGGTAACCTTTATACAGTTACACTTCTTTATAATTACTGTATTGGTATGTGCCCAACTGTGTGTACAGTGGAATTCATCTAAAGCCATTATCTTTTAATTATAAAAATTTTTAAATTGCTATAACTCTTTAAAAACAAATGAGGTTTAAAAAAATTGTTGATAATAAATAACTTATTGTTTAAATTATTAAACTATCAATAAATTTTTTAAATATCTTTTATTTTTAAACTATTATATTAATTTAAATTTATATATATATAAAAAAATATAACAAAATTTGAATTTATTAACAAAAATTTAAATGTTATTAATTAATTTTAAAATTATATTAAGTTTTTCTGCGTTTTTATTGGATAATTAGACTATACTGCAGCTAAAAATTGGTATCTATATATAAAATATATTGACTTTAGTTGAATTCCACTAATATATAATATTTTTTAGCTAAAATCTTTAAATTTTATATAATATTAAACTATTATTCAATAAATATGTATAAGGCAGATGTTTTGATACTATATTATTTTTATTTATATTTTCTTTTTTATTAAATAAAATTTTAAAATTTAATATATTAACAATTTATTGGTCTATAATATTAAATATATTTTTATTATCTAGTAATTAGGTTTATATTTTTTTTTAACTTAGGAAGTTTTGCTAATATTTTATATTTATATTCTTAAATTACAATAATATTCTTTTTGAAAGTATGATATCATTTCTTCTTGCTAAACAAAAACAAATATAACCTGCTACACTAGCTCTAGATCAGAAACTATACCAAATATCTACTTTTAAACTTTCTTTTTCTAATTTTTCAAATAGAAGAATTCTACTAAAAAAAAAAAAACAAATAATAAAAATAAAAATATACTAATGGGAAAGCAACTAATGCTATCTAAATAAATTACAAAATAAAGGAAAAAAATATGAAAAAAGCAAAAAAAATAGAATATAATAGCATTCTTTTAACCTGTACATAACTATAAAAATTATATAATACTATACAAAAACACTGTGTCAAAGTATTATAAATATATAATAAAAAATAAAAAAGAAATAGAACATTCTAGAAAGAATTTTTACTGTATTTCAAAATTTTTTCTTCAAAATAATATATGAGTCATTTCAGTTAGAAATATTATTAAAAACAGAAATTGATTCTAGAACATTTCTAAAATGATCTACTATACTTTGATTGGTCCTTGATAATCTTTTTTGACTAAAGCTCAGGAGAGTTCACTGTATTTAACTATAATCTAAATAATACACGTGTATATGAAAAGAAAGTTAAGATCATATAAATTTATAATCTGTTATGATCTCTTTATGATCTACTTATTTAAAAAAGATAAATGAGACTCAAAATTATAGAAATTTTTTATTAAAATAAGTATATACTTTTTTTCTTAAATAAATTTGAACAATCAAACCAAGAATTGTGAACAAAGATACTTATACTACTGTAATTCTTTTAAATAAATTTGTTAAAACAATCAAAAAGAGTTAGAATCTCAATTTTCAAGTTATTTGATAGAGAAAATTATAGTTGATTTTTTGCAAAAACGTTTATCAATTTTTTCTTTATATAAGTCATGTCATATTTGGTATGTTGTCCAAAGGAAACAGCTTTTGTGCCTCTAAGTAAACTTGTAAAAGAGATCAAGTAAGATTAAAATCTCAATTTTTAGATTATTTGGTCAAAAACTCACAAAGTTATAGCTAATTTTGTTGCAAAATATTTATCAAAATTTTTTATCCAAATGTAAGTATATTCATTATATCATTTTGAGTATTTGGCCAAAGGAAACCTCTATTATACATTTAAATAAACTTCTAAAAGGAATTGCGAAGGGTTAGATCTCAATATTTAGATTATATAGTTAAGATTTCACAGAGTTATGTCATTTTCTTTGCAAAAACATTTGTCAAAATTTTTTGTCTAAATATAAGTATATTTGTTACATCATTTTGGATATGTTAGCAAAAGGAAACTGTCTTTGTATGCCTAAATAAACTTGTAAAAGTGATCAAAAAGGGTTAGAATCTTAATTTTAGGTTATTTGGTCAAGAACTTGCAGAGTTATAGTTGATTTCATTGCGGAAATGTTAGTCAAAAAAATTTTTTGCCTAAACATAAGTACATTTATCATGTTATTTTGGGTATATTAGGAAAGTGCAGTAAATCATATAATTTTTTAAAAAGGGTCTACTATCTATTATGTTCTATATATAAGAAAGATAGGGGTATTGTGACCAGGTTAAAAATTTTATTTATAAAATTTTTTAATAAGCAAATAGATTTTTGTATAATTTTTATTATTTGAACTATATTTAATAAAGAGTATATTACTGTAGAAACATCTTTATATTATAAGGTAAATGGGGTATTATAGCCAGGGGGTATTGTGGCCAAGTGAAATATCTTGTGATCTAGTAATCAGAATTGGTCGAATTTTATACCATTCGATCCATCTCATTGAGACAAATTGAATGGTATAAAGTTTGTCCAATTCCGATCACTAGATCACAAGATATCATCATTTATACAAAATATAGATAGGGTTTTGCGAATATTTGAATTAATTATTAAATATATAAGAATATTTAATGGTTAATAACTTTTGATCCACTGGTCCATTTTGGACGATTTTACCACCAAAATGACTATCTCAGTGAGACGATTCTAACAAGCATAAAATCGTCAAAATCCAATTACGGCGTCCTGAGATCGATATAAATTTATCTTACTTTATAAAATTATATTAGTAAATCTGCAAAATTTTTACATATTTACCTTTAACGATCTTGGGATCCTGTGATTGGATTTTAACGATTTTGTACTTGTTAGAATCGTCTCACCGAGACAGTCATTTTGGTAGTAAAATCATTCAAAATGGACCAGTAGATTAAAAGTTATTCGCTATCAAATAATTGGCCACAATACTCCCCCCTCTAGAATTTAGTTTTTATATTATATTTGTGTACTAATTATTTATATCTAAAACTATATATAATATAAAGATTTTTTTACAGTAATTTATTCTTTATTAAGTATAGTTCAAATAATAAAAATTCTACAAAAATCTATTTGCTTATTAAAAAAATTTTATTAGTAGAACTTTAACTTGGCTACAATACTCTCATTTACTCATATAGTTTTAGATATAAATAATTAGTAATACAAATATAATATAAAAACTAAATTTTAGAGAGGGTATTGTGGCCAATTATTTGACAGCAAATAAAATTTGATCTACTGGTCCATTTGGATAATTTTACCACCAAAATGACCATCTCAGTGAGACAATTCTAACAAGTACAAAATTGTTAAAATCCAATCACAGAATCCCAAGATCGTTAAAAGTAAATATATAAAAATTTTGCAGATTTACTAATATAATTTTATATATAAAATAAATTTAAATTGATCTCAGGACCTTGTAATTGTATTTTAATAATTTTATACTTGTTAGAATCACTCACTGAGATAGTCATGTTGGTGATAAAAAAAATCATTCAAAACAGACTAGTGGATCAGAAGTTATTAACTATTAAATATTCTATATATATTTAATAATAATTCAAATATGCGCTAGGGTTCCTACAAACCCAGATCAAATCAAACTTTAGGTCAGATTTGGGTTTGATTTAATTTGAAATCAAATCCAAACCCAAACTATGATTAAAAAATATTTGAGTTTGATTTGAAGCAAACTTTTTAGTTAAATTTAAGTTTGGTTTGAATTTGAGTTTGAAGTTTGCAAACTAGTTTGAGTTTAAATAATATAAAATATATTTTTATATTTTAATTGATAATCTGCTAAGAGTAATCATAGTTTAATGTGGTGCAGATTACATAAAAATCACTATAGGTAAAATGTGGCATACTTCCATTAAAACTTTTTTTTACTAAGTTAATAATATTTGGTGACAAATTGAAAATTGTAGAGCTCGTCTAAATGCATCTAATAGTGGTTGGATTATCCAAATCGGCCCAATAGATGGCAAGATATTGTCAAAAAATGATTGACCAACTATAAATCTCTATACATAGAGATTTTATATAATCAACCAATCATTTTTTGACGATATATTGTTATCTACTGGGTCAGTTTGGATGATCTAACTACTATTAGATGAATCTCAATAAGATCTACAACTTTCAATTAGTCAACAAGTATTATTAATTTAGTAAGAAAAAAAGTTTTAAATGGAAGCATTCCACATTTTGCCTATGATCACTCTTCAGTTGACAGGCAGATTATTAATTAAGTAACTTGTTTAAAATATAAAAATATATTTATATCATTCAAACTCAAACTAGTTTGCAAACTTCAATCAAACTCAAATCAAACTTAGTATAGTATTAGGGTTTGGTTTGAATTTGATTATTTTTTATTTGAATTTGGATTTGATATCAAACTTTATAAAATTTATAGTTTGAGATTGGTTTGATTTGGGGTTTGATCAAACTCAAATCAAACCTGGATCAAACTTCAGAACTCTAATATGCGCAAAAACTTATATTTTGTATAAATAATGATATTTTGTGATCTAGTAATCAGAATTAGGTAAATTTTATACTATTCAATTCATCTTGATAAGACAAATCGAATGGTATAAAATTTATCCAATTCTAATCACTAGATCACAAGATATGTCACTTGGCTACAATACCTCTATCTCCCTTATATATAGTATAAATAGCCAATAATATTGAAGTAAAATTAATTTTTAGTTAATCGCAAATAGTTGCTATATAGCAAAGTCTAAATTCTACTAAGTCAATTGATCAAAATACACATACTTTGAAATTTTTATTAAAATTGAAGAATTTTTTATTATTTAACTTTTAATTTTTATATTTGTCAAAATATTTTTTTAAAAAATTTTAATTTTTTCATTATATGTAAAAATCAAAAGTCAATTAATAAAAAATTCTCTAATACTTAGAAAATTTTGTAATAAGTGTATTTTGACCTGCTGAATAAGTTTACTTAAGCAATTTTAATTGATTTACTTAGTAAAATTTAGACTCTACTATATAGCGACTTTTGTTAATTGTGGGGTAGCTTATTTTTAGATCAAAGATGTTTTTGATATTATAAAATTTAATTGGTCAATAGTTCTATTACTAGAGGGGGTCAGGACCTATATAAATCTTAATTATGTAATTTACCGCACTTTCCTTAGCCAAAGAAAACAGCCTTTGTGCTTCTACGCAAACTTGTAGAAGAAATTGAGAAGGGTTAGAATCTCAATTTTTAGATTATTTGGTCAAGAACTCATGGAGTTATGGTCAATTTTGTTGTGAAAATGTTTGTCAAAATTTCGGTTTAACTGTTAATATTGTTTGGATCTGTTAGTAAAAGAAACATCCTTGTGCTTCTAAGTAAACTTGTAGAGAGTATCAAGAAAAGTTCAAATTGCAATTTTTAGATTATTTGGTCAAGAACTTGTGAAGTTATAGCTGAGCTTGCTCAAAAATAATTATTATAAATTTTTTTAAATGTAAAATATGTTCTTTATATTGTTTTGGGTCTGTTAGTCAAAAAAATTAGCTTTATGCTTTTAAGTAAACTTGTAAAGAATTGAGAAGGTAAGAATATCAATTTTTAGATTATTTGGTCAAAAACTTACAAAGTTATAATTAATTTTTCTTATGAAAATATGGTCAAAATTTTTTTTAAATATAATATATTGTTTTAGTCTTTGTACTCTAAGTAAACTTAGATATATATTCATGAAAATTAGAACCTTGATTTTTATCTGTTTTGTTAAAAACTTGTAAAGTTATAATTTTTTTTAACAAAAAATATAATAAAAAATTATTAAAATTTGATCGGTCAATTGTGTTAAAACAATTTAAAAAAATTTAAAATCATTTGATTAATGGGTATCCGTAAGCTGCACTAAATTTAGTACAGTTAAAAAACTGAAATTTAGAAAAAATTTGATTATTAACCTTATATCAAATTTTTATAATAGATAAATATATATCTATTTAACCTACTTGTAATTTTAGAAGCATATTTTTTTGATAAAATTTATATTTATTGTTATTTATTAACCCAAAAATGTATTTAAAAATAAGAAATTATTAAAGTCTAATACAAAATTTTACTTATAATAAAATTTAAAAATTTTATTATTAAATTTTAATAAAACTATTTTTAATATAAAATATTTAATATAAATTAATTTTTTTTGTAAAATATTTTTAATATTTTATAATAATTTATAATAAAATTAAATTTTTAAACTAAAAATTTTTATTAAAAAATTTAATTAATTTTTAAAGTTTTAAACTAATTTATAATTATCAAAATTTTTTTATTAATATAATAGCTATAAATTGTTTTTAAGTTTGTAGAGCTAGTTTTTCTGATTCTAATGATAATAAAATCATTAAATTTGACCAAAATCTCACTGAGTTACAAAGATTTTTATATTTAGTTCATACATAAATACGTATATATATATATATATATAGATTTAATAAAAAAGCTAAAATCTATAAATTTTTATGAAATTTTTAGTTAATTTTAATAAATTTATTTTTACTATATCAGAAAAGCTAGCTTTATAACTGGTTAAAATTTAATCTATATTGGCTTAGTAAAATTTTTTAATATTAATTTATTTTTACTCTCTTAAATTGAATTTACTATAAATTTACTATTAGTTTACTATTAATTTACTATAAATTTTATAAGTAAATTTAGCCATTTTTGGATTTGTATCACCTTATAAAAATCTAGTAATTTTATTTTAATAATTTTTTTTGTACTTTTAAAATCAAATATAGATTAAAAATAATTTATATTTTTATTATTTTTATTATTATATTATAAATTTGTATTTTTAATTATTTTTTTTCTACTGTACTAACTTTAGTACAGCAAATTTGGCAAAATATAAGATTTGGTTAAAGTTAATTTATACAAAATTTTTATATGTAACTTATACTAAAATTTTGAATGAAAAAAATATTAGTATTAAAGTTTATTTTAGCAAAGTTTTAAGTAAAAATTATTTTTTATTGTTGTAAAATAATTTTTTTAAACTGTACTAAATTTAGTACAAAGAGCTTACGGATACCCATTAATGATTATTACTAAATAAAGTACAATTATATTAACCAAATTTGGTAATATTTCAATCTAACTGCATTTATTGTTTATTTTAAAAGAACCAAAATTTATTTGTAACTAGGTTTTAATATAGTAGTAATTTAAAAGGAGCAAATATTGCTAATTTTTTGGAGAATAAACCAAAATGTGCACTTTGTTAAAATTTTAAAAAACAAGAAAAGCACCAAGTAGTTCAACTTTTAGTTTACATTTAACAGACTATAAATTTACAACTTTGCATTTGACCAATCAAAATTGCAGAATTAGTATAATTTGCAAATTTTTTTGTATAACAAAAATAAGTTTTTTTTATGAAACAATCAAAAATTATTTATAAAACAAAATCTAGCCTATAAAACTGCCTTTGATGTTATAAATAAAAGATTTTTGTTAAATATTACAATAAAGCTTGTTATTTATTATAATCTTAACCTATATAAAAAACTTTTTGAAATGGGGGTATGAATTTTACAATCTGTAAATTATATTAATTTTTAATTTAAAAAATATAAGCTAAAAAAATAATAAAGTATATAAAAACCAATATTATAAAATTAAATATAAAATTAATTGCTAAATAATAAAATTAGCAAAATATTTGTCTAATATCATAGGCCAATAGATTGTTAATATATTAAAATTTAAAATTTGTCTAAAAAAATATAAATAAGAATAATATAATTATCAAAATATCTGCTTTATATTTATAGAATAATAGTTTGATATTATATAAAATTTAAAAAATTTAAATTAAAAAACAGATAATAATATATATAAAAATAAATATTATAAAATTAGATATAAAATTAATTTCTAGATAATAAAATTAGCAAAATATCTACCTAATATTATAGACCAGTAAATTGCTAATATATTAAATTTTAAAATTTTATCTAAAAAAAAAATATAAATAAAAATAATATAGTTATCAAAATATCTTTATTATATCTAAAGAATATAGATTGGTATTATATCAAATTTAAAAATATAGATTTAAAAAATAATAATATCTATACAAATATTATTTCTGAAGGACATTGTGGTAAAGTTATAGTGACCTGGTTTGTGAGTGTGTTTGCAAATTACGAATTTTGATTGGCTAGATCAGGTGTAATATAAAAAACAACAATCAAAACAATCCAACTGATACCTATTGGTTTATATTTGGTCCTTTGGTCCCTAAATGGTTTCCATTTTCCTAGTATAAAAATAAATATAAGATTAATTATATAAAGGTTCAGGATAATGATAGTCAGATCCAATATAAAGAACAGATGTACAGCTATGAAAGCTAAGATTAAAATCGTAAGTGACCTTGTAAAAGACACAAATAGCTTTTTAGATAATACTATATTATATTCTTCTAAGAAATTTGTTATAGTTTGTTTTTATAAAAATACTAGTTATAGGACATGTTCTAATTAAATACTATTATTTATAAATCAAATAAGTTGACTTACCTAATTTTATATATAAATTTATAAAAAACATTTATTTAAATTAAATTATATATAAACTTTTTTTTAAATTTTAAATAGAATTTTAGAATTTGGTGCACCCTGTACTATAGTGCACTCTATAGTAACAAATATAAATAATGATTAAAGTTATAGTTAGAGTTAGGGTTAAGATTATCATTTTTTGTTAAAAATGCAGCAGTAATTATTATAATAAAAAATTTTGAGAAATATAAAAGAAGTGCACTGTAGTACAAATACACTATATTCTATAATTCTTTTAAATATATATTCTTTAGTATTTAATAATCTTTGATTTAAAATTTTAGTTCTTAGTTTTAAAAAGTTCAGAGAGAATCTTTTTTTAAAGTTTATAAATTTTTTACTATATTTTTTAAGTCAAATAAGTGATTCACTCTATTTAATAATATGATTGATTAAGTCTAAAACAAGATGCTATATATTTTAATTATAGTTTGAGAAATAAAAATGGCAGAATGAAATTCTTATATAGAAATATAAATATATCAATATGTTTTTTAAAAAAATAGTAATAAAAGCCCAGATAATTTTTTTACGACAATTTTATATAACTAGTATTTTTTGTTTGTATGTATGTACATATGTACATATATAAAAAGTGAAATAGTGCATATATTTGTAGTAGTTTGTAAGCAATTTAATGCATATCACTGATAAATTTATTGTATCACTATATGATATTGAACATATATATGTATATATGTATATATATACCAGTTTTCTCTTGGTACTAATATTATATATAATGCATATGGGCATTATTTAGAAAATTAGGTTTATTAAAAAATTATTTATTGTTTTAAAATAACACCCATGCACATACTCTAATTAACATGCATAGACTCAAAATAATGCACAGGTAGGTGTTTTTGCAAAAATATAATAAGTGTCTTAACTAGAGTAACATATTTTTTATATAGTTTATCCATTCTTGGGCATCTACTAACTTAGTATTTGATTATTTTACAGTAAGAACATCAGGAGTTTCTTTGAAAGGTTTCTTAGAATGGTTATAGTTGCAGTATTTTTTGCTCTAATATAATAAGGTTTCTTTTGTTTAGTATTAGGTACCTTTCTTTGAACTTTGACAGGATATGGCTTAATTAATTGCAAATATTATGTTTTGATAGTGATAACAAAAAATCAATTGTATATAATAATATATTTTAGGCTTGTGACTAGATTAGTTTATCTTATAGTCTATCCCATAGTTACTACCAATTGTAAAAGTAGTAAGAAATGGTGTGTAGCTAAAATACTCTAACAACACTTCTGTTTAACTCAACCAATGTCTTTTATTCATGCAAGATACTTGAACCTTGAATTGGCAGGCAGAAATAGGCATAGAAGATTTGGTCTAGGTATTGAGGTTCTTTGGATCTTGCTATAACAAAAGTGGAGTTAATTATTAAGTGACCTAATAATATTATGTAATTTTGTGAAATTTGAACTTTTATACAATTTTGCTTATCAAAAGTTGTTAGTTTATAATACTAACATTTTTACTCTAATTTTGAAGTTATTACTTTATAACATTTAACTTTAACTAAGTTGTTATTATTTTAAGACAAGCTTTGAGCTCTTATATACTTGTTTTTTTCAGACTAAAAAATAATATAAAAGAATCTTTGTTACATTTCATATGAAGTTTTTATACTTAGAACTTTTAAATATCTTACTATACTAAAAATGCTTTCTATATTTAAAAGTTTAATATCTTTCAATATTTAATAAATTCTTAAGTATTCTTTAATATTTTTGCTTCTTAAATATCTTTTAATACTTTTGATTCTTTAGATTTGCAATTGATATAATACTATTTACTAAAAATAAAAATAACTATATATATTAAAATAGAAAATACAAATAGAAATTAAGTATAGTCCATGTTGGTCAGTGTTACAGTATGTCAATATTTCCTATCACACTATCTCAAATTTTGAATCCATGTAATGCAAAATAAAAAATCAACTTTGCATAGTCTTATATTTCTACTAACTTTATCTTAGTTAATGAATAAATGATGTTGTTTGTTATAATAATACTCTTTTATATCTACTTAGTTTGCTTTATACCAAATATGTAATTACAAAATTTTATTATATACTTATATAGAAGTATTTTTATAAATTTAATTAATAAAATTTGTAGTTAGATTGAAGATGATTATAGAGTAGTAAAACTGTTTTTATTTTAGTCCTTTCTAATTTTATTTATGCTAGTGTGTTTTTTAATATTTATTATATTTCTGTAAATACTTGTTTTGCCTTTTTTGATCAAAAAAGTGGTTAGCTAAAGCAGAGCAAAATTTAGAATTACCTTTTTGATACAGTTATAATCAAATAATTAAATAGATATCAAGAATGTAATTTATGCGGTAATGTATTTTTTGGAACAATCTAAATTCAACCAAACCAAACCAACAAAATCTAGACAAACATATCAAATGAGATATGTTATATTTGGCAAGTAGATAAATTAAGGCTTTAGCTATCAATACTTTAGAAAGTTAACTCTCTATTAACAAACAACCACAGTATCTGCATTAAATTATAATACTGGAAACAACAAAACAGAGTAACAATAATATTATATTTACAAGAAGTACCAATAGACAATCGTACTATTACAATATGCTACTTGGTAGTAGATCTTATAGTTTATTTAAATTTAGAAAATATGTGAGTGAACTAATTTTAAATCACAAACAACTGTAATTAGAAAGTAAAACTATAATAGATCTAAGGGCAAAAGTTCTTTATTATATGCTTTTAATTACTTAGAACAAGATATGTATAGTATAAATAACATACTGGAATATATAATACTCTACTGAAATATCGTATATTATTTATATCACTTGATACATATTATACATTAATATTATATTTACAAGAAATTTAATAAATGCAAGAGATACAATATTATGCCTGTTTTTGATAAAAGATTAATATAATTGTTGAATTAATACTGCATCCATTATGTGTTTGCAAAGTATATTTTGGTGCTTATAGTTCTTTTTTACTCAAATTAAAGTTCTATAAGACTATTATTACAGTTATTAAAGTTTGTATTAGATGTTACATACAGATAAACAATAAGGATTAGGGATGGTAAATGGCTTTAAATAACTCAAATAATTTAAATAACAAATGACTAATCATTGGTCATTTCATGGCTCAAGTAACTTAAGAAGGTTATTTAACTTTGGTTAATTGATTATTTAATAACATTTAGCCAATCATAATAGATTATTGTTTTCTGTAAAATAAAATATTACAACTATAGAATAAGTAAAAAATTTTCATCAAATTTGATCAGGTAGTTGCAGAGATAACCTTGATCAAAGTTTTGTCAAGAATTTAAACGTATCTGTCATGTGATATGCATTTTGAAATTCTCGAAAACTTTGATCAAAGATATCTTTGCAACCACCTGATCAAATTTAATAAAAATTTTTTAGTTAATTATTATGGATCCATAGAATAAGTAAAAAAATTTTCATCAAATTTTATCAGGTAGTTGCAGAGAAATCCTTGATCAAAGTTTTGTCAAAAATTTAAACGTGATATGCATTTTGAAATTCTCTAAAACTTTGATCAAAGATATCTCTGCAACCACCTGATCAAATTTGATGAAATTTTTTAGTTAATTATTATGGATCCGTAGAATAAGTAAAAAAATTTTCATCAAATTTGATCAGGTGGTTGCAGAGATATCCTTGATCAAAGTTTTGTTAAAAATTTAAACGTATCTGTCATGTGATAAGCGTTTTGAAATTCTCTAAAACTTTGATCAAAGATATCTTTGCAACCACTTGATCAAATTCAATGAAAATTTTTTTATTTGAATTCTATGGATCCATAAAATTCAAATAAAATAATTTCATCGAATTTGGTCAAGAACTTGTA
>QKWP01001807.1:97050-107108 GCA_003550325.1 Gigaspora rosea | reverse complement strand
AAAAATCATAAATTTCAATTAATCATACTAACTATTTTAATAATACTAACGATATTTTTATAGTTACGAAATTTGCTAAGAAAATCTTTGGATGAACAAGCAAAAAAGATATCATCATCGCAACAAATGAGGAAACGATTTTATGACGATAATGCGTTCTTTTTAGATGTAGCTAGACCTGAATATTTACCTGATTGGGTCTACGTTTTTGAAGAAGAAGAAGTTGCACATGATCGTATGAAAAAACAAAAAAGAAGAAAAATCGAAGAAGCATTAAAAAGCATAGAAGCAGAAAAAAGCAAAGCAGCGGAAAAAAGCAAAGCAGCGGAAAAAAGCATAGAAGCAGAAAAAAACAAAGCGGCAGAAAAAAACAAAGCGGCAGAAAAAAGCAAAGCGGCAGAAAAAAGCAAAGCGGCAGAAAAAAGCAAAGCGACGGATAAAGGCACAGAAACCGATAAAGACACGGAAACCGATAAAAGCACAGAAACTGATAAAGGCAAAGCAATGGAAAAAGGCAAAGCAACAGAAAAAGGAAAGTACCAGAAAAAGGGAAAGCACCGGAAAAAGGGAAAGCACCGGAAAAAAGAAAAGAACCGGAAGATGCCCCTGTGGAAAGACCAGTGAAAAGAGGCCGATTTTATAGTGGCAACTATAATAAACAAGTTTTGTACTCAAGAAAACGAAAGTACAGAACCGGCGAAAGTGCAAGTATGGGCGAGATTCATGGCACACTTAAATACACTGCGGAATATACAAGCGAAGATTTAGACGATGAGTCTGTGGTATCTGTGGAAGAAGCACCTAAGGAATAATTTTTTTGTTTTTTGTTTTTTAATATATTTTATAATGATTTATGTAGTAGTATTTCTTAACCCGATTTGTAACGATTTTTATCGATTTTATGTTTAAATAAACTATTTTTTATAACTATTTTAATGATTTAAAACATATGTATTGTGTTACTTTTAACGAATGGTTACGAAATTTTTTGTTTCAATTTTTATCGATTTTGATGTTTAAATAAACAATTGTTATAGCTATTTTTAATGATTTAAAACAAATGTACTGTGCTACTTTTAACAATTTATTTACGAATGGTTACAAAAATTCTATTTCGATTTTTTATCGATTTTGATGTTTAAATAATCAAATGTTATGACTATTTTAACTATTTATTGAGAAAAAATAGCAATCTTTTAAAAAATCGCCTGTGGCTCATAATTTTGCTTATGAAACCACTTTTTGTGCTCTAACAAAAAAAATTCTTTGCAAAATTTTACTATAAAACCCTTTATTGCTATATACTACTCTAACCTCACCCTAACCCTAACAAAAAAAATAGGTTATTTTAGTTGTTTTTGATTTCATATTATACCAAATTATGTGAGGTGTGCTATAGCACACATGTGCAAAAATATTGAGTTCTTTTCATTATTATATATTCTTTTATAATTGCTTTAAAAGTTACTAAAGTTTAAATTTAAAAGTTTGAAGTTGAGTTTTAAGCTTTTTTTGAACTAAAAAGTATTTAGTAATAGATATTTTATAATTAATACAAAAAAATTAGTTTCTGAATATTTAATTTTTTGAATATATTTGATTTTGCTTTTTATAATTAAAATAATACAACCCAAATAATAAGTGTTTTTTGTTTTTTTTTATTTATTATTTATTTATTTATTTTAAGGAATTTAAACTAATATTAGCTTTTTTCCCAATATCAGTTATAGAATTGTCTAAATATAAAGCAAATTAGATAGCAAAAAGCTTGTTTATTTTAAAAAAAATTTAAAAGTTGATCTTTTTATTGAAAACCCAATATAGTAAACACAGTTTTATGGTTATACAAATGGTTAATTTTGTTCAATATAACATATTCTTACATATATTTGTATTTACATAACTTGTTGAAAAAATTTGGGTTTTATAGTACATTGTAACAAAAAAATAAAAGATTTCTAACAATATGATCATTATTAGAAATAGGTACCATTACTTTATCTATTGTAAAAATTTAATTTTATTTAAATAGTATACTTTTTAATTTTTTAAAAAATTTAACAATTTAAAAATAATTTCAAAAATAGTAGTTTATTTTTAGAAAGACAATAAATTTAAAAAAAGTCCTTTAAACAGAGTTGTGAATAAATATAGTCTAATCAAAAATTTAATCGTCTAATTGCCCAATGGTCTAGCTACCTAATGGTCTAATACTGGTCTAATTGGCTAATTCTATTTAATTTGGTAAAAATAGACAATATCTATTTAAATAAAACAATATGTTTATTCATAAATTAACTTGTCTATTGGTTTATTGGTCTAATTTAGTTCTTATATTAGCCAGATCATAATTGCTAAAATTAACCGTTTAGATTACTTTAAACTATATTTTATTTGTCTATTGTCTATTGACTTTTATTAGACATTATTAGACCATTAGACTGTCTATTGAGTCTATTGGCTTGTTTATTGTCTATTCACAACCCTGCCTTAGAAATATCTTCTATAAATACCAATAAAAGTACTATAAATACAAAACCTTATTTTGATTCAAAAAAGTTAATAATAAAATTTCAAAAATTAAATTTTTTTTATTGTACTAAATTAAATATTTTTACTAAATTTAGTACAGCTAACAAATACTTATTAAAGCTTTGTTTATATAAATAATTTTCTACTATATATCTGTTGATATTATAAATTACTATATAAAAATAGTAGATCTATGTATGATTATATAAATTTTTACTAGTTAAATACTTTTTTTTAGAAATACAAATTATGTATTTTTTTCAACTACGTAGTAGACCTGGAATTTTATTATACAATTTTAAAATTGATAAAATATAAGAGATTTAGATATAAAAGATTTAGGACTGGCGCCGGGGCGTTATTTCGAGATTCGGTCCGAATTAAGCTTAATTTAGGTCGAAATTTGTAACTTCCTCGGTAATACGGCAGTAATTTATAGTGAATTATAATTAATATTACAATTATAAAAGTCAAATTTTATAAACAACTTTAATTAATGCATAATAAAAATTGACTTTACTATGTAGCGACCTCAAAATAGAACATTATAGTCTTTTAAATATCGCGCACTAGGCCCCCAGATAATTCTAAAAAGGTGGTATTATTAAAACGGACACATTATTTGGCTCAAACTTTTCTAAATTCTGATTAAAATAAAAATTACCTTTTAATTTTGACCAGAATTAGATTAATATGATAAAAAAAATATATTCTTATCAGGGTTGTCTCATTTACTATATTCTTCTATTGGCTTATAATTTATTAATTTTTTTTTTATTTTTCTATTGGGAATTTGTAATATTAACTTTATTAATAAAATGGTTTAAAATTTATTATTTTATTAATGCTCTACAATTATTAATAAAAAAAATTTTTTTATATAATGACAAAAAAATTGAGCTTTTATTCTATTGTTCTATTTGCCAACACTGATTCTTATGTATTTTTACAAAATTTTTAATATATTGACCAAAAGATCCGGAGTTTAATGCATGTTGACAAAAAGTCAACTAATCGAAAAGACAAGGGAGAGTGGTCAGGCTTACACGCCACGTGCTGCAACCCTGCCCCGTTAATGCAAGTGGGGGACCGGGATTTCATGCGGACTCAACTACGTAACGGACATCGATTTTTCATGCGAACACAGCTGCGTAACAGAAAGAGAAATCAGACCATATCGATTTTCATGCGAACACAACTACGTAGCAAAAAAGCCACCGTTCTCAATCAATATAAAAGAAACGACGAATAAGTCGTTTTCCAACACTCTTCTCTTTCCCCTTGCAACACAATCAAGCATTATAACCGTCATTTTCTCGACCCAACCCTTCCCACCACACGCAGGGGAACACTCTCCTGATTCTGCCATTTTTCTATTTAACAGCCGGCCTGCTTCGAGCAGTTCGAGCAGGCGGGAAACCACCGGCTGATGCTGCTTCTCACTCATTCTACTGTTACGATGATACCTGGGCGCAATCTCACTTGCTAATTTTCCCGGGAGCATATCATCGTTTCAGTTCAAATTACTCAGCTCAAATTACTCATTACTCACAATGTATTCTGCGACTTAAAGTCCTTTAATTGAATTTATTTCCGGCACCTTTGGCGTGCCGGCATTCTTCCAATCACATGGCCAATCGTACCTATGCTTTTCGTGCAAAATATCTAACAAAAAAAAAAAACTTTCAAAAGATCCGTTTGCATTGTTGGCAGTAGTAGGTCTATGTCGCAAGAAAGAAACTTTTCATATGCATACATCCTCTGTATTTTATACTATCATAAGTAATCTAAAAATTTAAAAGAATCCATGTTTAAAAGAGACCCAGTGTTTGTAGCAGGATATTTTGCATGGGCTCTACGGTAATATATTTATTATTATATTATCATCCTGGACGCCAACAAATCATAAATTTAAGCATTGTCTTGTAATTGATTATTAAATGTGATAATCAAAATTTTAGGTAGAAATTAATAAAAATCACAATCGTTCATATAAGTTAAGTGAAAACAATTCTGGAATAATTTTATCACAGCATAATTCTTTTTTTGAAATGTATAAACAAAAAAAGTGTCGTAAAAAATTGTGTAATGAAGGACAAAATTTATTGATCATTATCGATAGCCAATTAAAATCAAGAATAAACCATGACCAAAATTGGAGAGGCATCTAGGGTTTGTTTGTAAATTTTTTGCACAACATCAAGCAATGGATAAATTTGGATATATAAAATTTTATACGTCCACTAAAATGAAAGTTTTATTTGGCTGACATGCGTCACGTGACCTCATGGTGAACGAATCAAATAAAATTTCCCGATAGGATTTTAACCGTAAGTTTATAATTCGAAAACATCACTTAAATTAAGCACAAAAAGTACATTTTTAATAAAAAAAGGAACACGATTATTTTTTTTCAAAATAGGTTCGAGATATTTATTTGTCTTACACAAACCTTTTTTTAGAATACTTTGATACAATCCAAATTAGCCCATATAAAGAGTCAGGTACTTTCCTTAATAGCAAATATCTAGAACATTTACTTTCAAAAAAAGTATAGATACTTGTCTCACATGCTTTGTTTTCAAAATATTTTATTCAAATCAATGCAAATCAGCGCAAATAATGATGAGCGCGATGTGGGGTTCCTCTCGCGTGATACGCGAGAGACCCAATCAGCCAGTTCGTATTACTATTTTGATCAGGTAAATTATATGAATAATTATAATAAATATAATAAATAATAAAAATAATAAATATAATAAATATAAAAAAATAATAAATATAATAAATAAAATAGATACTGTATAGTTAACATATTACTCAAAGTATTCCACCACTAAATTTAACCGATAAAGTTAGTCGGCCAATTTAGTCGGTATTATGTTCTTTCTAGTTGAACAGACTCAAATAATAATAAAAAAATTGGAATCATTTATTATTTTACAAAGTTTGAATAGAAAATTTTAAAGTCACCGATTGTTCATCTGCATATAATGTACTGATCATGTGCATGATGCGCATCTTGCACAGTTTAAATACTGGTTTTAAACCCTTTTTTTGTTTTGAAAATATTTATTCAAATATACTCTACTTTTTTAATAACAAGTTAACAAGTTTTTTTTTTTTTAAAATAATTTTAATAATATATATTGGGTTCAAATCAAACCAAACCAAAAATACCAAGGGGTATAAACATGGTACACAGCAGATCCTTGGTAATGTAATACTGTAATATGTATATGATTTAAGTTATGGCACCATTCGGATCACCGAATTTCCGTCAATCAGTAATTGTCTCCCAAGTAAAAATAATTATAATAAATGTTATGATAATCATTTAATGGGAACTGCTATTCGCACCATGGGATTTTTGTTATTCGCACCATGGAGATTTTTGTTATTCGTACCATGGGATTTTTGTTATTTCGCACCATGGGATTCTTGTTATTCGCACCATGGGATTTTTTTGTTATTCGCACCAAGGGATTTTTGTTATTCGCAATGGTTTGTAGATCATGACTAGAATTAGTTAGAGTTAGGGTAAGCGGATTTCATAATGTTAGTCACTATGTTCACTATGTGCAAATAACAAAAATCCATGGTGCAAACAGTGGTTCCCTTTTAATACTGTAATAATGATAAGTAAAAATTTTTATTGAGCATATGTACATTAGATTAAATTATTTTATATTACAAAGATGAATCAAAAGTAAATGAGATTATTTTTAAAGAATATGTTACATAAAAAATATGAGTTTTATTTAGATTTAGAACATAAAATACATAAAATATAGTTAATATCAAAAGTTTGACAAAGATTTTCAAAAAACAAATATTTTTTTGTTAAAAGATTAGGCATGCCCTGCGTTAAAATATGTAAATATGCCCTGAGTTAAGGTATGCCTTAACGTTAACGTTAAGGTATGCCTTAATGTTAACGTTAAGGTATTTCCCTTAAAGGCGTGACCATGCCCTGTGCCTCGAACCCTAGCACAACACGAAGTCTTTGGAGATTTTTCAATTTTTTTTTTTGTTTTTATAGTCAAATTAAAATGATTAAAAATTTTTGTAATACTTTTTAATAAAAATATCAGGTATTTTTTATGCATAACATAGATCAATCCATTATGTGATTTTGCATGAATTTACTGTCAAACCTCCTTAAATGCAACAACTATGCAACTCGTTGGAACTAATTAAGAAAATTAAATTTTATGGAAATTAGAAATATATTTGGGGTCAAAGTTTAGGTGTTGCATTTAGAGAAGTCTGACTGTACTATTAAAAATGATATATCATTTAATTCATGATTAATCAATAATATAATATAGGATATATGATATATGAACAAGATATATATATTAAATATATATATACAGTGGCCTACCATATTATTGTGGACACTTTTAAAAATTTTATACAGAGCTAAATATATAAGATATTAAGCTAAAAATTAAATTATAAATTCTTTAAATCTATATCTTTTAAATAAAAAAAAGTTTAAAAAATTCTATGCAGTACTTTTTGAGATAATTAATGTTACACAAAATTGTGTAATGTTGTACATGACCGAAATTAGTAATTTTTATAATTAAAAAATACATAAGTTTAAATTTTTAAGCATTTAACCATTATATCCAAATAATTTTTATATTATTAAATCTTTATAATAATACTATTCTAATGATACTAAAATTATTAAATTTTAATTACTAGTTCTTGAAATATTTAAAAAAAATTTATATAATATAAATTTATAACTATTTTTAACTTTAACATATATAAAATATAATTTTTTATTAAGTAATCTAATTTTATTTTTAAATAAAGTTATTTAGCATAAAAAGTTATATATATTTTTAAAAAATTTTAATTTTTTTAAAAAATATTCATTAAATTACTATATATAGTAATAAAATTACTATTTTTAGTAATTTATTAATTAAATTTAATATTTTAATTATTTTATTTTATACTATTTAATACTATAATAATTTTTTAAAAAATTTATAAAAAGTTAAAATAACATATAATTTTTAATATTAGTAATTTTATTTTAATAAAATATTAATTTTTAATATATAAAAATTGTAATAACAAATTTGTAAAAATTACTAATTTCGGTCTTGTGTAACATTGCACAAATTTGTGTAACTTTAATTATCTTGAAAAGTACTGCATAAAAATTTATAATTTTTTTTTATTTAAAAGATATAGATTTAAAGAAATTATAATTTAATTTTTAGCTTAATATCTTACATATTTAACTCTGTATAAATTTTTAAAAAGTGTCCACAATAATATGGTAGGCCACTGTATATTAGTTATAAATGTTTATAACATTTTATATATGTATATCTAAAAGAAATCAGCAATTTTATTTTCCATACATGCTATGTATACGCATATATTTACATATTCTAAATCAAAAAAAACGTGGCAAAGTAACTATCACAATCTACAGTACTTAACATTAAGAAAGTGAAAAAAATATGTGTAATGAAAATCCAATTTGCGCATCATTACTATACCTGATTTTTAGCAATATTGCGCCATATTTTTTTTTAATCACAATTTAAGATACCGAGGATTTGGATTTTAAGTAAATCAAGTTTTGCGTAATTAACAGTTTGGCGTACAAAAATTGGTCTAGACAGGTCTTGACATCATTGTTTTTTTTTCAAAAAAGGTTAACAAGAAGTTTGCATAAATGTATGGATGTACTGTACGTACTTTATTTTTTTTCATTAAAAGTTTTTTTTTTTTTTTAATAAAAAAAAGTTTCAAGATTTCGAGATAAATTCGAATTCTAATGAATTTTTGATTAAATAATTTGAATAATTGAATAATTTAAATAATTTGAATAATTTGAATAATTCTAATGATTTTCAAATTTAAATATTTAAAAAAAAAGTTTCAAAACATTATTCTAATCTGTATTTATTCTACACTGTAATTGTACATTTATAAATAGTTCATTCAAAATATTTATGTTTTATTTGCTAATCCGTTACACATGACACTAATTTTATCCACTTAAAAATTATTTTGACTAATTTGAGATATCTTATGTGATACTCACAAATGAGTATATGAATGTGTGAGAATGAAAATCAGGAAAATATGATTTATGATTGGTTAACTTTTATTTCCTGGTTTTCACTCTTCAAACATTCATATATTGAATCATTATTATTTAAATAACGTTTGAATAAACGATAAATGCATAAAAAATTACGCATGCACGCATTACGTGTGCTCACGCATGTACTGCAATAATACTTGTTTCATATATATACACGTGAATTACCAAATTTGTCGATTGATAACGTTAAGACTTTCATTTTTTTTTGATAAAACTTTAATTCACTCGTACATTTAATAACAAATATGTCACAATGTTTATTTATATAATATTTGATAAATATTTATAATGATACGCATAAAGTAAAAAAAAAATAAAAAATTTGCATGGTATGGATCAATAATATTTTAATATTCAAAGGATTTGTCTATCTAACTTTTGTACAGAGTTACCATACTTATGATATCAGACATACTGTACGTATAAGGTCTTTTCCAGCATCTAATTGGCTGGCAATATGATCGGCAAAAATTTTAGCTTACAACTACGTATAGTACTGTAAGCCTAACCATACCCTGTTAAAAGATATAACCGTCAAGTACCTCCAAGTTTTAATTACAGATCAAAGATTATATGTTTGTTATTAATGCGTGTCTTTTAAAGTGAATTTTTTTTTTTTAACAATATTCATAGAGATTTACATGAATAATTTAAATTTAAATAATTCATTAAAGTATTTTTTTTATTGATTCCGAATATGCAATTAAATCTCAGACCAAATGACTGTTTTACACATAATGTCAAGAAAACATCATTTTGCATACATTTGTATAACGGAAGAACTATTTTAACCTATATAAAAAAGTTAACTTTTGGAATCATTCGTCAATTTATATTATTAATTGTCAATCCATTATCGTTTATGTGTTACAAATGTGACTATTAAAACTATTACAAATTGATTTTCTTTATAATTTCGCAGGAAAATTCTTACTACATAAATCATTTCATAGTTTATCAGTGTAATAGTAATACCTTAACAAAAATTACCCGATTTTCCGGAACTTCTCACAACTTAAAAAAAAGGGGATCTGGAACAAACTTTAAATCGAAAAAAAAAAAAAAGTTAATTTCGAAATAAGAAGTTACTTATGCATTAATTAAAGGTTAAATTCTTTTCTTCTTTTGGTTAACAAAAACAAACGCCAACCTTCTTATATCACCAATTGAGTACTTTCAGAGAATATAACACTTATGATTTTTTTTCAATATTGTGTACTGGACACAATCCTTACAATCTTATAATCCTTAATAAATTAAGATTGTGTCCGATAAATATTATATATATTATATATATATATTATTATTTACTTTTTTTTTTTTTTTTTTTTTTTTTTTTTTTTTTTTTTTTTTTTTTTTTTTTTTTTTTTTTTTTTTTTTT
>QKWP01001807.1:62444-90973 GCA_003550325.1 Gigaspora rosea | reverse complement strand
TTTTTTTTTTTTTTTTTTTTTTTAAAAAAAATAAACGTTTAATAATTTAATAATCTAATAATCTATAAATTTCAAAAAAAATCGTTATCTTATTAACAGTTAATACAAGTTAGTGTTACCTTGTATGGCATTTTATAATAAAAAAAGGTCTTGAGATCAATTTTCAATGTTTACGGTTTGTCGTCGACTCTACTGTAAACTACTGTCTGTATTAGGATCGAAAAAAAAAAAAAATAAAATACAGATATTCTAAACTTTTTGATAAACATATATTCAAAGCCAAAAGAGGTAAATATAGGGATGCTTTCACAAGATGTTATTTATTTATTACACTGTTTTAGGATGACAAATTAATCATATTTTTTAAAGTTACATCCCGAGAAAAAAAAATGATTAAGGAGGAGTGACTTTTTCGAATTTTCCTTGCAAAAGAATCTTTTTAATATTTTGTTGATTTACAAATGATTTAAAAATATATATGTATATTTTATTTTTATGTCTAGTTTATTTTAGTTTATTTCACATGAAAAAACAAGAAGCCGAAAATTAAAGTAAGAATACATTTACATTTACATTTACATTAACATTTACATTACAGTAATTACTTTAACTAGAATCTCTGTCAAAAAGTTACTATAATGTTCTGGGCGTCCCTGTACCTCTTACGATCATTATCCTTGAAATATGAGAAATTCTTTATTTATGCGAAAAATCGAAATCATACAATGCTTGAGAAAATTATCTTTCAATAATATGAAAATGTACGAAAGTAAAAAATTTTTTTGTTTTCTTTTTTGTTTTTTTTTTTTGAGAGAAAAATGCTCTCCTTACATAAAGTTTTAAGAGAAAACTCCTTACATTTCAAAAAAAAATTTTTTTTTGTTTGATAATAAAAAAGTGTGATTTTTATCCGACCAGTTTAATAGTAGTTTAATATTCTAACTTTTTTAATACCAATTGTTACTGTAGATATCCATTATTAAACTTTTTATGAGTAAAATTTACATATTTTTTTTTTTGTTCGATGTGATTTAATGTTTAAGAAAACTTTTTTGTTCATGGGCATATTCTACATTTTACAAAGAACATCTATGAAGAAAAGTTTTTTTTTTTCAAAATTCCATTATTATAATGAATTTTTTAATACGTTCATTCTGAAAAAAAAAAACTTTATTCTAAAAAAATTCCATTCAAATCTTTATTTATCAGACAATGTTTGAGTCGATCCATTAGATTTATTCTAATTTATCCAAGAGATTACGAAAGTGTCCTCCCCCTTGCTTGTGGTCAAGCTGACTTTTTATTGGAGTAAATGATTTTATCATTCATACTTTATGACGCTTTATATGATACTTTATATGATACTTTATATGATACTTTATATGATAGTTTATATGATATTTTATGATAGTGTAGGGATATTCAGGATATAGGATATTCGGGATATATAGTTTATATTATTATATTATCTGTTATACTTGTTATACTTGTTATACTTGTTATACTGCGTAACCTACCTACGTACCTACGTACGTACGTATGTAGGTGCGTATGTATCTATACTTTATATGTATATTCTATACTGTATATCACACACGACTATAGATGATTATAGAAATGATAAAGATGTATTATAAACGAACTTCCAAAGATCTATTAAAAGAAAGAAAAATACAATGGTTATAGAAAGTCTTTGTTTTTATATATTACTTAAATATTAATATAAATATAATATAAATATAATATAATATAAACAATTCAATTACTGAATTAATTCAATTAATTCAATTGATATAATTAATCGTATGGTATAATCATGTGTTATAAAATTTACGTATCTTTGATTTATCAGATGAATTTTTTTGATGATTGTCAAATAATACATAGTCACAGGGTTAAAAAAAAACAGGAATATGTTTATAACGAGATTCATTAATACCCTTACATATTTAAAATTTTAATTTTTAGCATGAATGAAAAAAAAAGAATGTCAAATAAGTTGATAGATTTACTACTGTCTATATACCGGTATTACGTTTTTTCGATGTTCTTTATCTGTTATGTATAATCAAATTAACAAGGATCTTTTCTAAGGAGTAATGGATGATTATCGATTATCGACTTTCATAAGGGTATTATAAAAAAAAATAAAGGGAACATTAAAGGGAACATAATAGAGAACACAGTAAGCACAAAGATCTGGAACAATACAATACATATATGAAAATGATACATGAAAATGATTTTCCAATAACAATAATAATAATAATAAAATTCCAACGAATGACTGAAAGCCATTGGAAAATTAATACTCAGATACCAAACCTCTGTTCTATGGTATACCTTCATTGATAGCAGATCCCTTAGAATTCCTTAGAATTCCTTAGAAATCTGATGAAAAAAAAAAGTTTTTTTTTCTAAAAAAAGTATAATAAAAGAAATTTGAGCATTGGAAAATAAAGTGTGGCATTTGTTGACTTCTTTTTGCTTAAAAAAAAAAAAAAAATCGAGATCATTGTAGATCATGTACCTGAGATGTGAATGATGTGAATGATTTTGAATGATTTTGAATGATTTTGAAAGCATACTTGATAAAGTATAAAAATTTCTTTTGTTATACTTATTTAGTTCGATAAAGTAATGTGTTCAAATATATATATATATATATATATATCTATATATATATGCGGTTATTTTCATTGTACCAGTGGGTCACCGATATTATTAGAAAGATGGTTGATCATTTGCTCGTTATAAGTGTCTTTTGAATTGTACAATCACTTTTTTCACCTTTTACAAATTTCATTGATTATTTTTTGTGCATACTTACAAATAATAATTAAACCAATTTGTAAATCGATCTAAAAAATCCGATAAATATAACATATTTTGACATTTGCATATATATATACATATACATATATATATATATATATCATATATTTATATGGACTGTATATATACATATGTATGTATATGTATAATATGTATAAATATATAATATATATATCGATGTATATAATATATATTATATATATATATTATATATATATATTATATATATCGATGTATATATATATATATATATATCGATGTATATATGTATATACAGTAATATACAGTATATATATTACCATCAACAATGTTCATTGTAGAATTTCTAAACACGTCATCTTCCATCATAATTAAAGATCATTAACGATATCAGAGATTAGTTTCTTATGTGAGTTAATGTATTAGGATTAACATAGTATTAATGTCAATGTTAATGAAGCCGTTAATTGATGCCCTGCGTTTTTCTGTCAAACATTAAAAAAAAAAAAAGAAAATCATTGCTACAGGAAAAATGTATTTTGATGATTGATTCTTATTATTACATTATATTCATTGGTTTACAAAAAAATTTTTTGTCACTTTTTATAACATGGGAATGTATTATTATACATAGGAAAGTATCATTTATCCATTTAATAATGGTTAATCATGTCTAAAAGTACCTTGAATCCCGCATCCAATTAAATTTTAGAAAGCATCGATAAAATCTATATAGATTTTTCAATACAAGCTTTTTTTTTTTTTGATAAAGAAAGTACGCGATTACCAGGAACTGGTAAATAAAAAAAATTTCTTGATAACTTTATTGATTACGAACCAATCCTTTTTTATCATTTAAATTTATTTGTAATTATTTGTAATTCCGAGAATACTATAAACATACAAATATACTAAAAAATATACTGTAAATCTCTTATTCAATGAAAAAAATACTGCGATAGTTATTTGGCAAGGTTTTTGTTTACACTCTAAATCTCCATGTTTGGATATTCACTCAATAACATATCGTTAGTAAGAATGTACACATTATGAGATATTATGAAATGTGTATACATTGATCAACATATCATTATGAACGTGCAATGTATACATTATGAACGTATGTATACATAATCAAAAAACAAAAAAATAAATAAATAAATAATATTTTGATGGTTTGTGCGAGATCATCAAACTTTATCAATAACCTTTCCGAATTGGTAATTTAGTAAATTAGTTATGGTATCAAAATGTTTTCTTTGTGAAATTCCTACATCTTTTTTTTTTTTATGCAAAAGATTTTTTTTTTTCACATATAATGTCAATCATGAAACAAGATCAATACACGGTCAATTATTGACTTTAATTGAATAAAATCTTTGAAATGTTTGTCCATTTAAAAAAAAAAACTTACTTTTCTTGTATATCTATTGATTATTTCAATAATTAGAGAAATCATTAGAGAAATGATTAAATGATTAGAGTATTTGGGTATGCGCTCAAGGAGTTCCCATTTATATGATTGGTTATATAATAGATTGGTTAGAGATAGATTGGTTATAAATTGGTTATAAAGATTGAACGCCATATTATTATGCGTTAAAAATAGATTTTTTATATCGTTCGTTTTTAATGCACCTGTCATAATCTTTATATTGACTCTTCTAATAATTCTTTATTACGCACGCGTCATCACAGATAATGTCTAGTTCGTGATTCATCCAACCTCCTAAATAAGGTTAAATTATAGAAAAAGCTTCAAGCCATCAAGTATGCTTAATTAATTTTTTTGTTTTTAGATTGGAATACATAGGTTACGTGACAAAATATGACAATGCTGCAATGGTAATTATTAATTATTAATTATTATCGTAACTATATCAGATATACAATATTATTATTATTATTATATATCTTCAAGATCACTATGATTAAAAATAATCAAGAAAACGATTTAATCTATTTCCTTTATTTCATTTCCATATATATCTATATATATACATATCATATTTTAGTATTTTGATCCAAATTTAGTTATTATGATGATTAGGAAAAATTTATTAATGTAAATATTTTTGTTCTGTTATGACACGTGGCGAAATTATTTATCCATTTTTAAATTTATATTCAAGTATTTGAATTTAATGTAGTAGTAACTTTTTATTTTTTTTAAAATTATTCCAACGATTGCAACATCTAAATATTTATATTTTCTAAATATTTATATTACTAATTCATTCTCATGTTATAATTTTAAATAATCTAATCTAAATACTCGTAAACATTTGTGTGACAGTTACATGAACCACAGTAAGTTATGGTAAGTTACATCCGCGTTAAGTTAGTGTTAAGTTGTGGGTAAGTAACCAAATCCCTTATTCAAAGATTCGGCAATATAGAATATAAGAATATTTCGGAGACAATTGCCAAGTCCATTTTGTAACTTATCACTAAAAAATTTGTAACTTAACACCAAAAAAAATTTATAATTTTATAACTTTGATTACACATTTCATATGCACTCATGTTACATTAACTTAATGTTGGCTAATAATTAAATTAATAAGCTTCACTCGAATATAAGTTACATTGAAAATATAAATTTTTTTTTACAATTCTATAACAGATAATCTATTATGAACAACATTTAATTTAAGGTTATAATGAATAATTTAATGTTATAATGCCTTAACATTATTAAAATAGACCAAGGAACAGATATTCAATGAAAGGCTTCAATCGATACGCGAAAAATTTGATCCGTGTAATTAATTAAAGAATTCATAAATTACAAGTCTATACTTATTAAAGTATTTACTAATCAGGGAATTTTTAACGCTGTGTAATTTTAACTATGAACTCTGAACTACATTTTATTTTGAGTTAAATAACCTAGAAAATTTAATTATTACTATATACTATATAATATATATATATATATGTATATATTACGTGTGTATACCAGTACCAGTATTTTTAATTATTAACTATCTAAAAGATTTCCATCAACTAATTAATTACCCTTGATTTACTATCGTAACGCACACATATTAACTTAAAAAAGTGTGTTGGGGGATAAGAGTCACACTAATAATAACAAACAAAAAAGTTACATTATCCATATACCTAAATAGTAGAAGAGGTGTGGTCGCCAAACAATTCCACCAAGTAATTAGGATTTACAAGATTAGAACATGATTATCGATTTATATTGTAACACTACAATTTATCGGAATTATTTAAGATAAACTTTAATTAATAGGTCAAACCTCATTATTTAACTGATAACGAATAGTAGTTTGTTCGATCAAGTGAGTAAGTACTCTTAGTGAACTCTCATTATAGTTATAGTGATCTCTTGTTATAGTTATAGTGAATTCTCGGTATAGTTAGTTATAATGAACTCGTTATACTTTACATCTTATTATTGAATTTATTAATAAACATTCGATATAGTGAAGAAAATTTCCCCAATCCCGATTATTCTACATTGTATTCGATATTCGGTTAATTATTTTTCCCGGTCAAGTGAGTAAGTACTCTTAGTTATTTCACTATAACAAGTTATACTGTAGTAAATATTATAAATTATTGAAATCTTTCATATTTCCGATATCTATATTGTATTCGATATTCGGTTAATTATTTTTCCCGGTCAAGTGAGTAAGTACTCTTCTTTATAATTATAGTTAACTCTCATTATAGTTATAGTTAATTCTCGGTATAATAACTCGTTATAGTTTATTTATAGTGAACTTTCGTTTATAATGAATCTCTCGTTATATTGTAGTGACCTCTTATTATTGAATTTTACTAATAAAACATTCGATATAGTGAAGAAAATTTCCCAACTCTGATTATTTCCCTATAACAAGAATTATTTTGTACTTAATCTTTTGAATCAAAAGTTATATTGTCGGAATATTAGAAATAGTTGAGATTCGGTTAATTATTTTTCCTATGCCTAGTCAGTGATCGAAACCATGCATAAGTATTATGATTAATTGAAGCAATATCCTTTATGGTGATGATGAATTCAGTTGTACGAATGTACGTACCACCTTGGAACCGCAGCAACATCTGAGATGCAAATTTTCCCCCTTTACAACATTACAACGTACGTACGTACGTACGTACTGTACGTATCTGAAAGATAAATGTTAAAATACATCCAGTAAGATCGTGAGGATAATAAATTGTAAAAAAAGCAGCCAAGCCCTGTTGTGTTATAACTATATTAATAATGTGAATATTACTAATCCATCCTATTGCCACAATATTATTATGAAATGTCGGAATTATATAATTCCCGAGCTTTATACAGTATCATCCTGAATTACGGAATGATAGCTGATAGGTTAACATTTACTGTACAGTACGTACGTACGGTAGCAGGTAGTTGTTTTACATATGTACATACCTGAATTACGGAATTATAATTTAGCATTTACTGTACGTACGTACGTAGCTGTTTTACATATGTACATATCATACCAAATACAATTCCTGAGTTTTATATCATCCCTGAATTACGGAATTATAATTTAGCATTTACTGTACGTAGCTGTTTTTTTTTACATATTTACATACCAAATACATATCTGATATATCTCTGACTGAACGTACGTACGTATGTACTTACGTAAGTGTATGTAAATGTAACCATTGCAGCATTGGCGGGTCTTTATCACTTTCTCGACAAACACTAACACTTTCCCGAAAAATAAAATCCCTAACAAAAATTGACCGGAACTAACCCTAACCTTAACCTAATTCGGGCTGACTTGTGACATAGTCGGGAAAGTGATCGTCGGGAAAATGATTGGACTCAACCATTGTCACGTCATTCTTAGTCACTCTTTAAAAGAGATTACGCAATGGTGTTACATTTTTCTTTGTACCACATGTTCACAATATAACTTTAATTAGATTTTTTTTTTTTTTCAAATGTTAAATGTTAGTTAAACTTATTTTTACTTATTATTATTATTATTATTATTACAAAAATTAAAAATACTTACTTACACTTACGTACTACTTTAAGTACCTATACGATCCGATTGAAATGATTGGCTTTTCATTCGATGTTTATTAAAAGTTTATGATAAAAACAATGCATCAGTTTCCACCAGAAATTCTCAAAGAAATTTTCGAATTTTTACAAAATGATTTATTTTCCCTTCATTCTTGTATTTTAGTAAATCGTCAATGGGCTAGAATTGCTGTAGAAATTTTATGGAGGGATACTTCTCAATTTAGAGGTCAATATTCTTATGATTATTCTGCTCCAAAAATTTTTAATACTCTTTTTTCTTGTTTACCTAATGATTCTAAATTACTTTTAAAAGAAAGAGGAATTTCTTTTTCTTCTAAATTTAATTCTCCTATTTTTGATTATGCTAGTTTATGTAGAGATCTTAAATCTACTCATATCAACTGTATGGTTGATTATTTAATTCGTCGTTATTTTCGTAATTTTATTCGTCCTACTTATTCCTCTTTTAGATCTTCTATTAATGCTGTTAGTGATTATGATAGATTTCTTATTAAACAAGAATTATATAAAATGTTTCTTGTTCGTTGTCATTCTTTAAAACGTTTAGAACTTCGTATTCGTGATAAAGATTTACCTCTCCCTTTTTTTAAAGGTGCTGATATTTGTTTTTCAAATCTTTATGAACTTCATTGTTCTCCTATAATTCCTACCACTACTTATTATAGAATGGCTCAATATTGTAGAAATCTTGGAAAATTAACTATTGAAGATTGTTGTTCTGATAATGATGGTTTGGCTACTTTAATTCAAGTTCAATCTAATTTAAAATTTATTAAAATTATGGCAAATGCTTCAAATTTTAATTTTAATAATGATATTACTTTTCAAGGTAGATTTTCTTCAATTTCTTTTGCCATTTCTAGTCAATCAAATTCTTTACTTTATTTTTATATTGGTGGAAAATTAATGAATGCTATTTTACCTGAATCTATTGGTTCTCTTATCAATTTAAAATCTTTAAATATTTCTTTTCATGAAAATATTGATTATCTTTTAATGTTTTCAAACTCAAATTTTCCTTTTTTAAAAAATTTGGAATTAAAATATCCTCCTTTAGATAGTTTAATTTATTTCATTTCAAGAAATGGTCATAATCTTGAAAATATTTATTTTGAAATGCCTTGCACTAAATCTTTTGATTTAATTCCTTTATATAACAAAACCATCGCTTCTTCTTGTCCAAATTTACGTTATTTATCCACTTGGTTTTATGACACTGATAATAAAGATCTTTTTCAAATTTTTCATTCTTGTCCAAATATTGAATTATTATCTGTTTCTGGTTATAATCCTGATAATAATAATAATCATAATAATAATAATAATCTCAATCAAAATCAAAATCAAAATCAAAATCAAAATCACAATCACAATCATCATCATCATCATCATAAGAATAACGCAAATTTTAATAAATTTTTAGAATTAATTGATCAATTAGAAATTTCTTTACCAAATTTAAAATTAAATAAATTAGAATTTATTTTTCATTGGAATTTAGATTTTATTTTTTTAGAAAAATTTTTATATCAAAGAAAATTATTTAATAGAAAAAATTCTTTATCTTTTTATTTTCAAATGTCTTTTGATCATTATTTAGATGAAAATGATTCAGATTTTTTACTTTTTAAATTTAATCAATTTAAAAAATTGGGTTTAATCAAAAATTTTGGTATTTCAAAATATGATAATTTAAGATTATGACCTCCTTTTTATTTATTTATTTATTATCTTTTGTTACGGTACGATACGATACGAAATAGATTTTCTTTTCTTTTTTTTTTTCTTTTTTTTTTTATTATTTATTACATATTATTATTATTATTATATTTATCATTTTACACTACTTTATTTTGTTATGTAAATTGATTAGTAAAATATTTATTTATCTGTATGTAAAAGCTTTTTTTTCAAACAATAAGAATTTCTTTCCTTCCTTTATATCATTGGATTTTAAAAATAACATTTAAGAATATTTTGTGATTATAAATTGATAACTTATTGTGTATTTTCTCCTGCAGTATTTACTTGTTCTCGAAAAATCGTACGTACACCCCTTGAAAATAGCGCGTCGCGTCTCAAAATAACGCGCATTTATGTAATTAGTGGATTTATAAAATTTATAATGTGGGGTTTCAAAGTTAATAACAAATAAGTGACGTATTTCGAAAATAAATAGGATTTTTTTTCAATAGCATTTTTTTTTACTATATTGTATTAATTCTCTGATTTTAACTTTGAAAACCCCCTAGTTAGAGGGACTCATTTCTTCTAATTCTTATGAACGTTAACTTTAAAATCGAGCCAACCCTAAATTAAAAATCAGGCCAACCTTAGGTTAAAATTAGGTTAAACCTAGTGGTCGGTTATATCATTGCAAAAAATCGACCCTTTATATTGAAATAACGGGAATTTACGATATATTTAACATAAATTAATGTAGTTTCTTATAATTTATTATTCTATTTGATACTTGTCAGCGAATGACAGTTAATGATGATGAATACGCGTAGTAACGTGTAAATTCTAAGCAAAGCGTTGAAGAATGTTAAGAAACTGTGGTCAAAACATCCAGGTCATATATATATATATAAAGGATATAGGACGTAACTTGGAAGTGGTTGGTCACGACACTTAAGTTATGTAAGAATAATTATAAGGAAATAAATATTCCAAATCACTATAGTTACGCATCGTATTATGTTTAGGTTGTAATGGAAAAAATGTAATTTATCTTCTTGAACATAATTTTTAACCTATTGGTATACAGCATGCCGTCCAAAAGAAAACCTGCCATCACGGTTTTACGTTTATTCTTTTATATATATATATATACAAGTCACTCTCGTTATAGTGAAGTCTTCGGGCTGTAAAATTTCTTCACTATATTGAGAGATTCACTATATCGAGAGCCTTTTATTATAGTAATAATAATTCTGTTCTAAAAAAATTCTTCACTATAGCCAATTTTCACTATATCGAGAGTTCACTATAACGAGAGTGACTTGTATATAGTGCTAAAATTTCTTTTTCTTTAGAAAGAAATATAGCACAATAGCTAAAATGGACATAGCACAATAGTTAGTATATGATAGTATTTTTTTTTTTTATATATAGTGCTAACAGTTCTTTTTTTCTTTAAAATGGAATATAGCACAATAGCTAGAATGGACATAGTATGATAGTTAGTATACAATACAAGTCACTCTCGTTATAGTGAAGTCCTCGGGCTGTAAAATTTCTTCACTATATTGAGAGATTCACTATATCGAGAGCCTTTTATTATAGTAATAATAATTCTGTTCTAAAAAAATTCTTCACTATAGCCAATCTTCACTATATCGAGAGTTCACTATAACGAGAGTGACTTGTAGTAGTTTTTTTTTTATTATATATACAGTGCTAATGTTTTTTTTTCTTTAAAACAGAATGTAGCACAATAGCTAGAGCAAACATAGCATGATAATTAATATATAATAGTATTCTTTTTATATATATATATACAATGCTAATTGGTCTTCTTTGACCCTAATAACTGCCCACCAATTGGCCAAGCTCTTTGCAAAATTAGCATTTGGTCCACAATGTGAATCAAATACAGTACTTCAACTACTAATATTTTAACTATTCAAATCTAGGTGAAAGTATGCCACTGTGCGTCTCCAAAAGGGAGTTAAAAAAAAAAAAAAAGAAATCTAGGTGAGTCTTGACCACTCTAGTAGGTTTAGGTTGCAGATAAATTAGTCAGAGCTTCTATTCTTGCATGTATAATATGTGTACAATTTAGGTTGTTTATATACTATATGTAATTACTTATATAAATTACCCAATAAAGATACAAGCAAGGACTTATCTTAAAAAAAAAATATATATATATATATATATACAGTGCTAATGTTTTTTTTTTTAGAATGAAACATAGCACAATAGCTAGAATGAATATAGTATAATAGTTAGTATAGTAGTCCCCCTTTATAGTTACCTTCTCTATAATTACAAAATCAATATAATTACTTTTTGTTTTTACCAATCTTTTTTATATTATTTATACCTCTATATAGACACAATTATCTTATAGTTACTATTACATTTTTTTGTTAACCAATTATATAATATCTATATAAAATTACTTTCTATAAAATCACACTATACTATATGTAGGCTACTATCTAAAATAAGCTACTCTCATTTGGTCAAAATAAATGTCTTTGACTTAAAAATAAGCTTAACAATAGTTGTTATATAGTAAAGTTCAAAATTTACTATATAAATTGATTATTATTACTTAAATAAACTTATTTAAAAGATCAAAAGCATATATACTAAAATTTTTAACAAGATTTGAGAATATTATTATTTGACTTTTAATTTTTATTTTCAATAAAAAAATTAAATTTTTTTCAAAAATTATATTCAATAAATATAAAAATTAAAAGTTAAATAATAAAATATTTTTTATTTTAATTAAAATTTTAGAGTATATATTTTAATCTTCCAAACAAGTTTACTTATGTGTTACATCGAGAAAGTTTTTATAGTGCAGATCTGCGCAGATTTTTAAAAAAAACAATTATCAAAAATTAATGCAAATCTGCGACTCTGCCAGTGATCGTTGAAGAAATTTTTTTTTATTTTCTGTGTAGATTTAATTAGCTGCGCAGATCTTTAACAATTAACAATTCAATAAACTGTGCAAATTGTAAAAAATAAAAAAAAATAACAAAAAGTGAATAATAAAAAATTACTATATGTATGCTTATCTAAATATTAAATGCTAGCTAAATATTCATATATTAATAAAAGAATACATTTGAATATTCATATATTTTAATAATATAATTTATTACAAAAACATAATCCTGTATTAGTTAATTATAAATTTCACAAAAATAATAAAAAATAATGTATTTTTATTAAAAAAAAAAAAATACAAAACATATTACATATATTACAAGAAACACCAAAAACGCCTTAAAAACACTACACAAACACTAGAAAGACACTACAAAAACACTATAATGTAGTAAAGACACCACTGCACACTACACAAACGCCATAGAGACATTGTCCTTTTACCTAAACATCTAATATAATCTAATTACTAACTTTCCTATCTACTAAATCCCAACATGCCATAAAAATCAAAAACCAACACGAAAACCTAACCCACAGCACGACAAACAAAATAACAATGATCAAAACGGTGATGAACAAAATGTCAAACAAAATGAAGAACAAAACAACGAACGAAACGATAAACAAAATGAAATAATGAACGAAATGACAACAAAACAATGAACGAAATGACAAAAAAAGAGTATCACAAACTCGGCACCAACAACGAACATATCCAGTAACGCACCAAAAAAAGTAAAACACAATAGTACCTATTTCAAACCTAAAAAGAATTAGTACTACGGGACCCCAGACCTCTATGATATATGTCATATTTTTTTTTTAGCAAATTGCAGAAAATTTGGTCTTAGGTCCAAATTTAAGTTTTAGCAAATTGAGGTTAATTTTAAAAAAGGTTATATAAAGCATTTTGGCATATTACAGCAATTTTATGCATGTAATAGGACCTTGAGCTATTAGTATATAGGTCAGTGAACTAGATGCGTAGCCAACTTAATAACTTTTTTGGACATAAGATCTTAGATTGCTAAACAGTTAGAGATTGCAAATGCTTATTTTTGGTACCGATAGGGCATGGTTTACTACTGTAAATTCCTAAAAATAAGTTATCTTTTTTTGGATTTAAAAAATTGAAAGTTTATTTTGAAGTATTATAACTTTTTAAGGGATTTGTACACAATTGTGAGGTAGCTTATTTTAGAGATATAAATCCTAAAAAGGTTTATTTATCTCAATGTTTACTTTTAAAATTTATTTTATATACTAACAAGTTAAAGCATCAGGTTAATGCAGGGGGTTATAAAAAAGTGCGAAAGTGAATAAGGAAAAAATTAGTTAAGGATGAAAAAAAAATTGCAAATTTTGAAAGTTGGTGCTATATAAAGAGTATGTGGATGATATAGAAAAATTAGGAGGGGATAAGAAGATAATAAAACAGCAGGATAAGAGTGATAATTAGATATCAGATATATAGAGTGATAAAGTGTAATAGTATAGTCAGTGCATGTGAAGGATGAAATAATTAGTGTATTTAGATGAATAGTTGGTACTAGTGAATTGACTTGATTATATGACACTCAATCATTGATTGACTTAGATCAATGATCAAGCATCAATTAATGGGCTCGTAAAACAATAGGTCAATTAATGATCGATAATATTGATTAATCGAATAAGTACCTGTATATATTTGATTGATCAAAAAATTTTTAATATGCTTCTATTTAAAATATGATGCAAGTGCCTTTTATCGATATGCAAGCACGAACTTTATTTGTTGTGCATTACCGAACGTTAACCCATACCAATTTATTGCATCTACTTATTTGTGCGAGTAATACAAACTTTTGGAGAGGAAATAGCAGTCAGAGAGTGCAGCCTGACAAAGAATCCAAACATGTATAAAAGAAGAAAAAAGCAAAAATATGCAAAAACCAATGTTTAAATCAATCTTGATGCACTAATTAAAAATGACGGGAATGAAATTTTACATATAGTAAGTATCATTCTAACCCTATAGACTCTAATATTAAGGCCATAACTCTAAGTTTTTATCTCACGCACTTAGTTTATTAAAAAATTGGAAGTTGTACTACTGTGACGAATAAATTTTTTTCTTGTCTCCTACTTCCATATAGCAGTACGATTACATTGAATGTGTAATATGAAATATGTAGAGAAATGGTTACAATCGATTTTATCTATATTGCCTATGCTGATTTCTTTGGAATTTTTTTATGATAAAAGTTATGATTATTGTTTATCTGTTATTGGAAAGGGATAATTCTTTAATTTCAAATGGTGTAATTGGATAAAATATGTCATTATGATAAAATGATTATAAGTTTTCTGTTGATTGTTATTTGAAAAGTGTTGTATGTACATATATAGTGTACGAAAAAATTAAACTTACGATCGATAAATATTAAATATTAAAATATTCTGGTTAACACATCGCTTTGATTAAAGGTAATTACTTTTATTAGTTGAGTGATAGGCTAAATAGTATTATAAGTTGAATTTTTTTTTTTTTTACAATATGTAACATAAGGTAAAAGGGGGTATTATGGCCAGGGGGGTATTGTGGCCAATCGCTATATCTCGTGATCTGTCGATTAGAATCGGATGAATTTTATACCATTCGATTCGTCACGGTGAGACGAATCGAATGGTATAAAATTCATCTGATTCCGGCCACTGCATCATAAGATATTGTCACTTAAGCAAATCACGAAATTTCTTATTTAATGCTCTCAATATTAGATAAACGTAGTGTGATAAAAACAGGTTTCTGCACTAAGTTAATCGACTTTGCACGTTAGAAAAAGTTATCTAAGCGATGAACTTTATATAATATTGTACTTCAAATAACTTATGATTAAATACATTTAAAAAAAACAAATGCATTATCATAGTAACACGTTCTTATACCTGCGGCGAAGCTACAATTCTTCTATCAAAAATCTTGCCCTCAAAAATTTTGACCACAAGTGTATATGGGTACAAATACAGTAAATTAGTGTTGATAGATAATGAAAAATAAAATTAAATTATAAAATACCTACCGCTATATAAAAATTTCGATCAGCCGTGCGCGAACAAATTTGACGCGATAACAACAAGTAAAAAAACAAGATCAAGTTATTTAAAGCTAAATTATTTAACCCTAATATTGATCTTTCTTTTTTTGAAACTTGCATCACAATACTATTATCGTTAACAAAAAAAAATTGTCACGTTATAATCACGTTTTATTACAAGTTACATTATCACGTTTTTATTACAAGTTACATCGTTGCCAAGTTTAAGGTTCCAAAAGCCTAATCGAATATTATTTGCCATTTATTTTATATTACTTAACATGCAAATTTGTGTATTCGCATTATTTTATTTCTTTAGTAGATTACATAAAATGCTAACAGTTACTGATAATAATGATCGAAATCAAAAAATTCTCGCAGCACTTAATGAATACAAAAATTATCCACCTAATCATAAACGTTCCAGTGTAAGCAGCGTAGCAGAAAGCTATGATATTTCTAGAACCACTCTTCGGCGCGCAATAAAAAATAATAGTCTTCCTAATCGTTCTGGCCCACCTACCATTCTTAATGAACACGAAGAAAACCAACTTGTTGGTTATTGCATTAATATGCAAAAACTTGGGTTTGGTTTAACTTGGTCTGGTGTTAATCACTGTGTAATGGAAATAATGAAAAAAAAACAAAAGATCACATCCTTTTGGTGATAGCGGGATGGGTTGGGATTGGTGAACCCGTTTATGAAAGCTCATCCTAAGCTTTCATTTCGTGTTCCCCAAAAGTTGTCCGAAGCTCGGGCACAAAGAGCGAATGCATTTATCGTTAATAATCATTTTGAAAATCTTAAACAAATAATCTATGAAAATTTACTTACTCCCATGCAAATTTGGAACATAGACGAAACTGGGTTTGTTCTTGTGCCCAAGTTGGAAAAGGACATCGCGAAAAAAGGTGCACGGCAAGTTCACAAAGTTTCTCATGGAAATTCACACGAACATATTTCCGTTGCCCCTACGATTTCAGCCGCCGGGTCGTACATTCCACCTTTAATTATCTATAAAGGCGTTCGTGTAATTCCTGGCTTGTTAGATGGTGCACCCCCAGGAACTGTAATGGGTTTACAAGTATTGAGTATATGTGCGAAGACCTTTTCCAAATGTATCTTACCCATTTTAAAAACTCAATCCCGCCTACCCGTCCAGTTTTACTAATGCTCGATGGTCACAAAAGCCACATTAGTTATTCGTGCGTTGATTTCTGTTGCAAAAACAGAATTCTTCTTTATGCCCTTTCTCCCCATACAATGCATATTTTACAGCCTTCCGAAATCCCCTTTGCCAAATTAAAAAATGAATATGCAAAGGAATGCGATAAATATAAAAATAATGATGGCAAGGTAGTAACCAAACATACCTTTGCGAGCATTTTTGGCCTAGCTTTCCTTAAAACCTATACGCCAACAGCAATTTGTAACGCCTACAAAGGTACAGGAATATGGCCGTTCAATCCCGAGGCTATTAGTCCAGACCGTTTGGACCCTTCATTGGCAACAGAGCGATTCGATATGCATCTTCAGATAGTCAGCCACTTTCATTACCTTCAAATAGTCAACCTTCTATACAGCTACTTTCACAATCGTCTACTCATTTACATCTTACTCGTTCAAACGTTGCCCTATTAGAAAAAGAAAATGAGATTCTTTTAAATGAGAATGACTTACTTAAAAATGAAAACGAAATTTTAAAGATTCAATTTGCAGCAATGAAAGAAGAGTTAGAAACTTATAAAAATCCAGGAACATGCTCTCTTCGTTCTGCTCTCAAGTACCCAATTTCTCAGGCTTCACTTGCTGAAACCCAAAAAGTTCCTTCAAATCTACAGGAATCCGAGTCACCTCCTCTTAAAAAAAGAAAAACCCTGCCATTTTTATGACTTCTTACTTCTGAAGATAGTTGGCAACAACTAAAAGAGGCGAACGAAGAGGCAGATCGAAAAATCGCAGAAGCTAATCATAAGAAGGAATTGGCGATTCAAAAGAGAGAAGAACGGGCGCAAAAGAAACAAGAGAAAGAAGAACAACGCAAGAAAAAGAAAGCAACATAACTGTAAAAAATAAGAGGTAGTAGAATTGTATTTCACGGGTTAGACTACCTTCACTAGTAGAATTTTACAGTTTTATACTGAGATCTTATTTTTTGTTAAATAAAAAAATAACAAAGTATTTTGAGAATTCTACAAGGGTTACATAAGTGGTTTGAACCTGTGAAACATTATAAAAAAAAATTTTTTTTTTGAAATTGGCCACAATACCCTCTACCCCCTGAAAATCTGGTTTTTTATGTCTTTTTTTGTGTACTAACCATTTTGTCTAAAAACATATATGGTATGAAAATCTTTTTTGCGGTATTTTATTCTTTATTGGGTATAGTTTAAATTATAATTTATTATAAAAAAATTCATACGTTTATTAAAGAGTTTTATTAGTAGAAACTCTAACCTGGCCATAATACCCCCTTTTACCTTATCCCTTAGATTGTAACTCAGGCAAATTTGCCTGCATATTTTAAAATTTTTAATAAAATTTTAAATATTGATTTTAGCCATATCTTTTCTAAGTAAAAAATATTCTTTAAGTTTTGTTTTAGTAACTTTGTTATAAATTTTTTTTAAAATCATTAGAAAACTTTAATATAATAAATGTTTAAAGTTCTTGTATTGGCATTTTTACTATTAAAATTTTTTAGATTTTTTCAAATTTTATATGTTCCCGTCTATAAAAAAAATCTTTACTTCTAATACAAGTCTTAATTTTTACAAGTAAATCATTAAAGTTGCAATAATGAAAGTTGTCATCCTTTATATAAACTACAATATTGTCTTAAGAACTATAGTTCTAAAACTAAAACTAAATAAGATCGCAGAAAAATTGTAATAAAATTTTTTAAAAAAATTTTTTCTTAAAATTATCTATTTTCAGCTTATATGTAACTATAATTTATTTTCTTATAATATAAAAACTAATTTTACAAAAAAGTAATCCTTATTTTCAAATATAATTATACAAAGTTTTATTTAATTATTTTAGCATTTTAAAAAAGTAAATCAGAGCTAAAAAAGTGCAAAAACACAGGCAAATTTGCCTGTGTTCTACTACAATCTAAGGGATAACAATTCGTTCATATGAAAAGGATTCTTTGTTCATGTGCATGTGTAATATGAGTGTAAATGAGTTCAATCTGTATAGTAAGTCTTATGCAAAAGAGTCTTATGGTAAGAATTGTAATTTTAGTTTGTCTGCTTTAAAGGGTTAAGTCCCTTTGAGTATATAGTATTAATGACGGTATTTATTCTTATATATGGGTCCGTTGCAGTAGAAAGGGCCGAAACTCGGAAATATATAATTTTGAAAAAATAGTGTTTATTTTTTCGGGCCGATCCAGGTTAATCAAAAATTGTGCGATTTGATTGGTTGTCTATATCGGGTAATCTCGTGACGTACAAGTCATCTAAAAAGTTTTTTTTAAAATATCTTGATTTTTTATTATGCAAACCAATTTCCATTTTTAATTGAAAAGTTTAGCCCACCTCAAGATTAATCCGAATCTTGAAAGAACTCAATTTTGATTTTTAGGAGAGTTTGGGCCCTTTCTACTGCAACGGTCCCATATATGAAAAACCTATATGAATATATGAATGTATATATGTATATGTGTATGTTGTAGCAAATATTTCAATTGGTGTGAAATTTCACAAACAATTATAGCCATTATCGTGATTTAATTACCATACTTACATTTATTAAAACATGAAACTGTATGTGTCAAATATTATGTAAATATTTCAATCAAATATAAAATAGATGTCAATGGATAATGTTATTATTATTTGATAATCATAATGACTATATTCCATATGAAATTTATCATTATGACATTAAAGATTATTAATTTCAAAAATGATGCAATTGATTATTAAATTTTAAATTTATATTTTTTTGAAATTTTGCATTTTCATTGCAGCTTCATTGTTTTTCTTTTTTTGACCTTGGTTTATCTTTTGCTTAGGGGAGCGCCATTTATCATCTGATTTTTTGCTACTAAGAGGCTACCCCCTACCCCCACCTGATCGTCAAATACTGTGATTTGATTGGCTAAAATTATTAAAATTTTAAAAATTTTTAAATTTAATATTAAATAACTCTTGAACTAGCGATCCATTTCAGATGATTTTACTATCAAAATGTTCGCCTCAATGAGACGATTCCAGCGAGCCTAAAATCATCAAAATCCAATCACAGGATCCCAAGATCATTATAGATTTGTATTGCTTTAATTTTTATTTTCGTATATATTAAAATTACGATTTGGATGATTTTACTACCAAAATGCTTGTCTCAATAAGACGATTCTAATGAACATATCGTTATAGATTTGTATTATTTTTAATAGATTATATTAAAATAACACAAATCTATAACGATCTCTGGATCCTGTGATCAGAATTTAACGATTTTAGATTCATTAGAATCGTCTCATTGAGACGAGCATTTTGGTAGTAAAATCATCCAAATCGGATTACTGGTTCAAGAGTTATTTAACATTAAAGTTTATAAGATCTTTAATAATAATTTTTAATATATACGAAAATAATAAATTAAAGCAATACAAACCTATAACGATCTTGGGATCCTGTGATTGGATTTTGGTGATTTTAGGCTCGCTGGAATCGTCTCATTGAGGCGAACATTTTGGTAGTAAAATCATCCAAAACGGATCGCTGGTTCAAGAGTTATTTAATATTAAAGTTTAAAATTTTTTAAAATTTTTAATAATTTTAGCCAATCAAAAGTTATCAGCTATTAGGACCTGATAATTTTCTGACCCTCCCCCTACCCTAAAAATCAGATGATAAATGGCGCTCCCCTTAGTAACTAGTTTTATTCTGCTTTAGTCAACTTATTTGCAATTACCTCGAAGGCATCACATTTTACTGACATTTGTTTTACTAATAAACTTAGTTTACAGATGATCAATTTACAGTTAAGTTGTTTCGTAAATAATACATTTTACTGATGACTTAATTTGCAAAGTAATTCTAATCATTATCTTGTAGAATCAAGTTATATGAGTTGGTTAATTACAGAATGAACTTGTCTGTAAACTAATTATCTGTAAAATAAGCTTGCCAGTAAAGTGAATGTCAATGAAATGCAGTATCTTTAAAGTAACTGTTAGTATGCAGATTTCTTTGTGATAAACAATTATTGGGTGCCACAGTAATTTGTAGAATTAGTCAAAAGCAAAATTGGATGCATTTATGGAATTGCATATTTGATTTGCCACCTCAACTTTAGATATGGGTATTTACTATTTAATGTTGTAATCGTGTCTGATTATTGGAATTAAGTTACTAAAAAGATTATCTTTTTTCTGGAGCAATATATTATTGCTTGTTTAGATATTGGTAAGTACAGTGGGTTTCACGACCATTTGGGCAATACAAGAGCCTCTTATTTGGTGATTAGGCACTATAGCTGCGATAACAGTACAAAAGGGTAAGTATAAAATTTAATTCAGTTCACTTTAACAATTGTGTTTCAAGTTGAGTATGAAGTTTAATTCTGTTTACCTTAACATTTGTATGAGGCCATGAAAGTTAATTTGCATTTTACATTGCCAATCTATTTTTTTTAAATTTTATTTTATTTTATTTTTTTTTTAAATTGCAATTGTGCCAATTCGATTTTTGATATTTATTTTTTTCCAATATTCTTATCCAGTGATAAAACCTTAATTTTCTGTAATTGTCTGATAGGACCGGCAGAAAAAATATAATTTCTAATTTAAATTTTGATTCCTTATTGCGCAAAAAAAAATTAACCTTATATAACCTCAAATATGAGCATTATTCTATTATTTAAAAAAAATCTGACTGACCAACCCATGATTTTAGAGTCCATATAATACAAACCAAAAAATCAACTTTATGTGACCTAAACCGAAATCGGTATGAGGTTTAATTTGTTTACCTTAATGACTACATTTCAAGAAAATGTATAAATGTTTAATGTAATCATTTAAATTCTGTTTAGTCTTTTTTGTTTTGCATTACATTTTTTCAATTTTTTTTCTATTGCCTAATTCATTAAGTTGTTACATACCTTCTATAATTGTATCGCCATAGTTAATTTTACCTTTCTAGTATTAGGCATTATTATATTCTTAGTGGCTTATATGGATGTTACTCAAGTCAACATACCGAGTAATGTATTAGCTAATTATATTTTATGTGTTATACAAATAAGGAAAAAGAATTCAATGATAGTAAAAAATGCTAAAAATAAAATTACTTGCTAAAATAAAATCACATGGTAAAAAATTATAAAATCGAGTTGTTTTTCAAAAAGCATTGCATGTATGTTTCTTATAATTGGACTAGTCTGGTTTGATATACTGGAGTTTAATTTTATTTGATAGATGCAGATTATATTAGTTGTTGAAATTGAAACGGGATATGCTCCCAGAAATAGCAAATAATATTGCGCTGGGAGAGCACCGTAAGCAGTTGAGTTTGTGCAACTTAGCGCTAGTTGTGGGTTCCAGCCTGCGTAATGCAGGCCAGCTGTTAATATGAACATATAATGATGATATTATAGTTATGAAAATGGCAGGTTCATTTAGCTGTGATTTATGTGCTATTGAAATTGAAAATGAATGGCATATGCTTCTGGAAATAGCAATAATATTGCACCGGAAGATAACCGTAAGCAGTTGTTTATGCAGCTTAGTTCTGGCCAGTGGTTTTCTGCCTGCATTGTAATAATGCAGGCCGGCCGTCAGTATGAACATGTGATATATATATACATATAATTTTTTTTACCTAAATATATAAGGTGTGCTTAAATATGTGATATTGATATTTGCATATTTGCTTATATAGTAGTTGAGTTTAACTTATATGGAGACCCCAAAAGTCTGGATCGGGATATGCCGGAGTGCATTGGAATCATGGTCAGCAGGATCGGAATCGATAAATTTTGTTAATTTTGGGACAACCCATTTAAATTATTGAGTTTGTTGCGTTTGTGTGGCTTAACGCTGACCGCATTGTGACCATCAGTTGGGAGAGCAATAATGGATATCGGTCTAATTTAGCTCCGATAGTTTACTTGGGTTTAAATATATAATCAATTGTGCACAGGTTTATGATGTCACAGGAATTAATTTATCAGGGTCGGGGTTATCACTTAATTTAATTAATCTACGTAATTGATTTAAATATGATGTAATTAATTAAACATTGGGATAATTTATTATAATAATAACAATAAAGACTACACTAAACAATATAACGATAAAATAATAAAGAATAAAATAAACTAAAATCTAATTATTATTAAAACTATTTAATTAAGTCATTCTAATCTAAATCATATTCTGAGACAAGTCTAATAAATCGTAGTAGCGCAAAAACTCAGGCTTTAAATACTTTCTGAGTTATTAAGAACTACTGCGCTTTAGTCTTCTTCACAATTCTTTTTACTTTAAGGCTTTGAAGCATTTGTGCTTTCAGCCGCAAGCGTTAATGCTCCAAAATAATTAAAGCCTCTCCATATCATCCCTGTGCCTTCGCCCATTGCATACAAACAACAAATATTACCTCAAAGCCTCCGCCACAATCAAATGCCTTGTAATTTCAGATGGCTTGGGTTACTGGAGTCTTCTGGTGTTACCAATTCGCATATAAGTCAAGGGTTAAAATTTTTAACCATGACTATAGATGGCGGTGAAATTATAGCGGCAATTTCTATATTTGGCAGTAGAAATTGTTGAAATAATTTCACCAAAAATTTTTTAAAATTGAGATGCCGAATTAAATTTCAATTGTTGAAATTAATTTACATACAAAAATTAAATCAACAGTTGAAATTAAATCAACCATTGAAATTAAATTAACAGTTTAAATTAAATTAACAGTTGAAATTAATCAATGGTTGAAATTAAATCAATAGTTGAAATTAAATCATCTGTTGAAATTAAATCAATAGTTGAAATTAAATCATCTGTTGAAATTAAATCAACAGTTAAAATTAAATTAACAGTTTAAGGGTTCTCAAGCATTTCTTTCAAAGTAATTAGTTAATTAAAGGGATTATGCACAAGTACTCCAATTAATTGAAGTAATACTAATAGCAATTTTGTCAAAAGTTTTTGTTGCAAAACACAGTTATTAATTTTAGTACAACTATTATAGTTTCTAATTATCTTTTTTAGTTATTGCGATAATAAAATCGATTGGCTGAATAATTTATTTTTCACTAATTAAAAATTCTATACACCAAGTCTGGAGTTATAATTCAAATGCTCAAAGTTTTATTTTTTTGTTATAGCTAAGATATCTAGAGTTATGGCCCAAATTTTTTTTTAATCCTTAATATTACTACGTTGTCTGTACTTTATTTGGAATCAAAACCCAAACTCCCAAATCTTTCATTTACTCATATTAATTAAGTTTGGAATAAGGCTTTCTATTTTATTTGGGACCAAAATTTTAATATGGTAGCTGTACAATGCCCTATGAAAACTCGATACATGGGAATGCATGTAAAAATACGAAATTGTATGCGGGTAAGCACGGGTTTCATAATCACTGCACGGAAACTGCACGGAAACTAATCATCCAAAAAATTTAATACACGTTATCACAAGAAATATTGAAATCTGTGCACTATCGTGCATAGTATTATAACCATTTATTGATGTGTATTAATCTAATGATCACATAATTTCTGTGCACTAACATGACAATCGTTAAGATTCTTAACAATCATAAATTTTGTGCACTAACGTGCACAATCGTTAAGATTCTTAACTATCATAATTTTCGTGCACTGACATGCATAATCGTTAAGATTCTTAATGATCATAATCATAATTTTCGTGCTTTGATATGCACAATCGTTAAGATTCTTAACAAAAGTTTCAGTTCACTGACATAACGATCATCACAATCGTTAAGGTTCTTAACGATCATTTCTGTACAAAATTTATGATCATTACAATCGTTAAGACTCCTTAACGATCATAATTTCAGTGCATTAATATCGTGATCGTCACAATCGTTAAGATTCTTAACAATCATAATTTTTGTGCATGATATCACAATTGTCACAATTGTTAAGATCCTTAACTAACATGATGATCATTAAGATCCTTAATGATCATAATTCTGTGCATTAACGTGATGATCGTTAAGATTCTTAATGATTATAAATTCTGTGCACTGACGTGCACAAAAACATTTATTTTTGTTGTTTTTTTTTTTGGTTTTTTTTTTTGCACTTACCAATAATAATTTCTGTGCATTGACATGCACAAATTACATTTGATTTGTAAGCAAATAAATATTGCTTTTTTTTTGTTTCTCTTATCATTTTTATCATCTTATATTTTTTTATAAATTTTTTTTTTACAACTCATTAATTTTTATATAATTTTTTTAGTTATTGTCATTGTTTAAACCATCCTTTAGAGTTATTGCCTTGGAAGCTACTCTTTTGGAATCACTATCATTTTTGGTGGTATCGCAGCTTTATTTTTTTTTACTATTATTTTTTTCTTTTATTTTTTATTTCTCTGTATATTATTGCATTTTAGCCTCTCTCTTGAGTTACTGCCATTGGAGTTGCCACAATCAGAGTTGTCCCTATTGGAGTTATTTCTAGAGTAGTCATTTCGATTTTTTTTAAACCTTTTATTTTGGTACTATTACTTTGTTTTTTTTACGATATTATTAGTTGCTGGGTTATTTTTAAAGTCGGTAGTTTTAGTAATTAGAAGTATTTTCTTATTCGCATGTAAATTATTAAATTAAACTATTTGTATTATAAAATTTAATTAATAAAATAATTAAATAAATTAAGTTATTTAATAAAATACAAAATTTAGTTAATAAAACTTATAAAATTTAGTTAATAAAATAATAAAATTTAGTTAATAAAATAATGCATATACGATATATGTTAGTATGTATATATGTATGGACATATGCTATTATATGTTACCTGCATGTAAATATGCACGAGACAATGCATGAGAAAACACATAAAATTGCATGTAAGTACGTGCAGCGTTGCACGGAATTCGCGCCCTTTTACGTGCCATGAACTTGCTTTCCCTGCATTGTCCCGTGTATAATTATGTGCAGGTTTGTGTGATCACGTATTCAAACTTTTCTGTGTATTTCAGTATTATTCTGTGCTGTAATTTCTCATAGGGATGCTGTTGACAATAGGGTTGTGCCCCAAACTCACTAGTTTAGGACTTGGTAGAATCCCAAACAGTATTTACTAGGTTTCGGCAAGTGCCTTCAATTTGCCATAATGTCAAATACTTTTGACATGCACCTTACATTATGGCTAAAATCCCAAATTTTTACATGTAAAAACAAGTTTGGAACTTTTCCCATTGCATTCGACTATCTATATTGTACATATTAATTTGTAAAGGAGCAGGTGCAGGGAGTTAAATAATATGTAGAAAAAATCATGATGACAAAATAGGTGACGTTTTACTAATTAAACCTTTGCTCAAATTATTATTTTTGACTTTACTAAAACGCATTTATGGTGATTTTTCACCTATGGCGGGTTTCACCTATTGTGTAAAAAAACACATATTTATATAACATATATAATTTTTCATACTAATAAATACGCCAATTTACTATCTTTGAAATACGTATCAATACAGTATATGTATACTAAAATACAACCTATAACCCTCAAAGAAACAACTATATTAATACTTACCTTGACCCTAACTTTTAAAGGCACCATTTTTTTCGCATGCTACACGATTATATGTAAACAAAAGCAAGTACAAGATTTACATAACATTCTAGATGCAGTTAGTCCATACTTTTTCACTTACGTTTCAATATTCAATAATATAACAAAACAAAGCAATCAAACGTACATGCAAGTATCGGATAGAATTGTTATAACATAGTACCAAATATTCCAGACATTGTTCTGGTACTATGATTTAATAATCCCTTCCGGCACTTGCAAAGCATTGGAGCATTAAAACAATAACCATTATGAAACATATAACACTAGACAATAAATTGCAAATCTAATGCGTATAATCGCTTCAGGATTTTATACCATTTTAGGATAACGAGACCTACGATGACCATTTTTACCACAATTTTTCTTGCCTAAAAATTTTCATACATTAATAAAGCGCATTAAAAAAATATCTGATATTTGTAGCGAATATAATACCTTGTACAATCGATTGTGACGTATCCTTACTATTAATCACCATATCNATAAAGCGCATTAAAAAAATATCTGATATTTGTAGCGAATATAATACCTTGTACAATCGATTGTGACGTATCCTTACTATTAATCACCATATCGTCTTTAAAATTATTTTTTTTTAGAAATAAAACTTATCAAAATCAATAAACATATATGCACTTACCTTGATTTTGCTCTTGTGAATCTCTACTTTATCATGCATTATTTGACCTTGTTCTTGGCTTGTTTGAATATGCGTTTCATTTATTTCAACACTATCCATGCTATGTGATTCATTGCTAACATTGGAGCTAGAGAATGTTCACCAATTATACCTGAAATGTGTATTTGATTGTTATCCTTCCAGCTTTGAAAATTAATATGGAATTCGCACCCCATATTTTCATGAGTTTATTTCTTTCATGCTTTGTTTTTGTCTCATAGCGACATCCTTTAGAGCAATAATAAACACAGTACCACAGAATGATGTCATTTTTGTCTAACTCGCTTTTCACTAAAGAGAAAGCAAATCCTTGGTCGCGGCCATGTTTGGCAAGATAGCTTCATTAATTAATACTTGAATATGCAAAAAAAAAACAAAGAAAAAAAAACGCTTTGTTATACCTTTCAACATTTTCCCAACTTGTAAAATCCTTTCTTTTCATTAAGGAATACAACTCTTCTTCTAAATCAGTAAATTCATCGATTTCAATTTCAGCCTCAGCTAAATCAGCAGTTTCTTCTGTGACCTTTGGTTGCTTGCTAAAGTCTAAATTTTCATCCAATAGATTCGTTTCACTTGTAAAACTTAATAAGTCTGCAAGATCGAATTCGTCCTCGCTTGTCATTTTTAAGTGAATTATACTAAATAAATTCATGATCACTATAATATGCAAGTTTGTAAGTAGAGCATTATATAAAAAAAATTAAATCAATTTAGTGGATTGTACAAGAAATTTTTTGTACGAGAAATTTTTTATATATAGTAAAAGTTAACAAGTATTAGTAAAGTAAAAGAGTTATTGTATATCGCGTGTCATGTAGATTATCTATATAGTTATGCAGATTTATTTAATGAATTGATTGTTTTTGAGTTTGACACTATTTAACCCAAAATGGGACATATATTTGGGTTTGGGTTATGAACCCAAATTAGGTAGAAATCCCGATTCCCAAACCCAAACTAAGTAGAATTGTCGTACCCTAAAAAAGGGTTTGGGCCACAACCCTCTGTATATGACACTACTTTTTTTATTATTTTAATGTATTTTTTTTTTATTTTTAAATATAAATTTTTTATTCCCATATTTACTTTTTATTTTCATATTTACTTTTTACTCTCATATTTACTTTTTACTTTTTAAACTTTTTTTTTATTTTATATATTTATTTTATTTTTAATTTGTTTTTTTTATTTTTTTTTATTTTTTTAATTTTATTTATTTTTTTTTGTTTTTTCTTTTTTAATAATTTTTAATTTTTTTTTATATCTTTTTTTAATTTTTTATTCTTTTTTTTTAACGAATTTTTTTCTTTTTTAATTTTTATTTATTTTTTTATTTTTTTATTTTTTATTATCATTTTTTTTAATTTTTTTTTAATTTTTTTTTAATTTTTTTTTATGTATATTTTTTTTTTTATTTTTTTTAAATTGCTTTTTTATTAATTTTTTTTA